>OY856411.1:1186230083-1186407583 GCA_963693085.1 Alisma plantago-aquatica | reverse complement strand
TCAAAAGAATAAAATAACCCAATTTTACCTCCGACCTGTAATAACCCAACCTAAAATGGCCTGACCCAAACTCGACTCAACCTGACTTATTTCTGACTCTACCTATAACACCTCTTACATAGAAGGAAAATTGCTCACATTAATCTGAGCATATATCCGCTATAAACAATTTTGACTGAAAATATTGGTGACTTTATGAAGTTTCTATGTACTTGGAATAAGGTGTAGTGTGATTGGAAATTTTTTAATATAAAGGAAATTATTGTAAATACAAAGTATGAAACTCTGTAACACAACCTTGGTATGTGAACAATTGGTTTGTAATCAAAATATTGAAACATTATGTGTTACAACCAGGTTTTATTATAAGACATCATTCTTGGTTACATTTTTTTCATTACCATAACAATTTCTTTATTCGCAATACATAATGTTCCTTCTTATTATAATTTATTTTGGACTATCATTCATTCTCATAGATAGAAAATTTGATAGATCCAAAAATGTATTATCAATTGACATCCTTAATTACAACTTTATCATTCTCATTATGGATTTTCAGTTCTTATTATAAAACATTCCTTCTTATTATAGCTTTTATGCACTAGGGTTCAATATCATATAATAAAACTTCATACACCCAGGTTGTAGTTATAGAATGTCATCATTGGTTACAACTTTTTCATTCTAATTATAAATTCACTCTTCTTACTATAAGGTGTACCTTATTATTATAACTTTTTATGTAACGAGACTCATTCTCTTGGATAGTAGTATTTGATACATCTAGATTGTATTACAAAATGTCATACTTGGTTACATTTGTTTCCATTCCTTTACAAATTATTTGTTCTCATTATGTACTTATCTTTCTTATTACAAAATGTCATCTTTCTTTATTTGTCATTATAACTCACTACATGTCGTCAAAATAAAACTTGTTTACTTGTTATTTCTTATAATTCTTCTCAACAACTTTTGGGTCATCTTTTATATAATCAAACATCTATGTTACTTACAATTTTCTCCTCTTATTTTAATTTGTCTTTGCTCAACTCACCTTATAAAATGTTACATATGGTTATATTTTTAATTTTTTCTAACAAATTACATTTTAATTTTTGTATTAAAAAATGTCTATTTTGGTTACAATGTGCTCTTTCATATTACATTTTTCTTTTGCACGTTACAATGCTCTCTTCTATATACAATTGTTCTTTGCTATTTACTTTTTTCGGATTATCTATTCTCATTACAGAAACATTTTTTAGTATAAATTATTTATTTTTGTGGGCATATTGTTTTTTTGGGCATTTATATATATATGCAAATATGATGGAAAGTATAACTATGACATGAAATTTTTTATATGCAATACTGTTTTGTAGAATTTAAATACTATGTAAGAATAACTGGAAATTGTAATGAGAATATAGAATTTATAATGGAAATGAGAAACTCGTAACAAAGTATGATGTTGTGTAATACAACCTAGAAGTATCATTTTATTTCCCATGTGTTTATTTATCTCCACAAAAGGACATCAATAAAATAGTTTTAGACTCGTTAAGTTGGGCATGGGTATGCTACAAAGTTGGTACGTGATCAACTAGAAAATCAATTTCTGTTCATCTCTCCTTTTCTTTAGGGATCCAATTTAGTTTGATATAAAATTTAGTGAGAAATATTATAATTATACCCCAATCCCATCATGCAATCCCTCATCATATTCTCATTTTATAACTTTTGCAATAGGTTTAGTGAGAAATATACTTCCGATCAATAAACCAAATCACAAACCATACTCCATGCATGTATAATTATTTATAACATAATTACTAATAGTGGCACCGCTACCCCATGTACGTACAACTACGCTACATAATTACTATGGTGCCACCGCTAATCCATATCAATACAACACAACATCAAATCGGGAACCAGATAACTTCGATTATCTACCTGCACAGCCAGTGAGTTAATAGCCAATATATATATATATATATATATATATATATATATATATATATATATATATATATATAGGCCACGAGTGAATAGACTATATATGCATATAATGTGTGAGTATTCATCCTTAATGCCCGTGCCGGTAACTACCCTCTTCGGAAATAGTTTCTTTTTTTTGGGTTTTTTGATTTACATGTATACATGGTTGCCTTACTTTCCAAATAGTTATATTACATGGATACAAGTTATATTTATAATGAATGTATTATATATTTATTACATATTTTTTATTGTGTATTTTGACCGATTTTACCTTTTTAGTCGAATAGTTACTTTTTTGAATCATAGTTAACTTTTTGTTCAGATAGTTACTTTATTGACAAAATAGTTACTTACTAGATTGCATGGTTAGTGAAAACTTAGTTACCTGGATGGGTAGCAAATTAACCATATATATATTTATCTCTCTAACTCTCTCTCTCTTTATATATATATGTATATATATAGAGAGAGAGAGACTGAGATATATTTATAGAGATGAATATATATATATATATGTGTTTTTCTATATGGGATAAAGAGAGACATTCTCTCCCCCTCTCCCATGCCCGTGATGGAGGCTGAACGTCTGGTAGGGTGATAAACCATGGAGGAAGCTGGGATTCGAACCCGGGTCCCTTCATGGGTAGACACCATGCTTGACGACTTGAGTCACTCCTTGTTGGCTATATGTTTTTCTATATATATGTATATATGTATATATGTATATATGTATGTATGTATATTTATCTATATATATCATATACAGAGAGAGAGAGATATTATTTACCTGCATGCCTTTAGGGTTTATCTTATTAATTTTCAATTAGAAATAGATATTAAGAGAATAAGATACATGTAGAGAACTCAATAAAAGAGTTAGAGGATTTTCATATACTTGTACTAACTTATACTTTTTTAATTGTAATTAATCTATTTCTATTACTTTACATTCACAACTTTATATCACAAAAAGGAAAGTGTTGATCATTATAATCATCTAAGACACAATTCCAACTATGGTGTGCTCTATGGGTGAGAATTTGGTTAATTTGGCCGATTGTACTTAATTCGGATCGGTTAAATGCTTAACTTGTCGTTATTCAGCTAATCGCTACCAGAGCGATATAAATGACAAATTATGAGATGAAATATTGCAGTTATTCATGAAAGAAAAAAGAGAAAGAGAAAGGATATTGAAAAATGACAATTAAAAAAGTAAAAAAAGATAGAGAATTAAAGAGAGGTACTTATTTATATTTATATTTATATTATTATTATTATAGTTATTACTGTTATGATTATTATTATTATTGTTACTACTATTATCATAAAATAACATGTTTATTACCATTGTGGTTGCTAATATAGTCAGGAAGTAGGCACCATTTTAACTTCTAAATGACATATTCACAAATACCCCAATTTTTTTATCCCTTACATGTAAAAAAATTGTGAATTTATATGAAGAGGGAAAATTATCCTTTTTTTTTATAAAGGGCTCCTGCCATTTTATTAAGTGATCAAATCATTTACAACAAGTGCAAGGATCTGATCCTCGAACCCCTCTCCATGAGAGATGGGGTTTACAAAATGACAAGTGGGTGAGGCCAAGGCATGGGCCACCCTATTGCCTTGCCTCCTAAAAAAATAGAGATTGAAAGACAAAAAACGAGAAGAGAGCTCGGAGATATCCCTGACGATAAAGTGCTCATAACCACGTCCACCATATCCCTTCTTCACAACCTCTACCAGTAGTAGACAATCGGTATCCACAATGACGTCCGCAAACCCCTTCCCAAGCGCGAGTTGCATGACTTTCAGAACAGCCACACCCTCCGCACTAAGCACCGAGTATGGCTGTTCTAATCGACACTGGGAAGTCCACAACAGTCGTCTGCGGTCATCCCGTATGCCTGCACCACAACCACTGTTACCTACCAAAGAGATGGAGGCATCCGTGTTGATCTTGACGCTACCCGGTGGAGGACGGCACCAAGCTACACTGTCTGAAGAAGGGAGGGAATCTGCTACACTGCTCACGGCTGCATGGTAGTGTGCATATCTCCTAACAATGTCTATGAAGCTTGCTGCTAGGCCCGGAAGGAATGGAGGATGCTCATCAAAGATGTATTTGTTCCTTGCTGTCCACGTAACCCAGAGAAGCGTCACACCCTCTTCCTTACATCTATCGTTCTCCTCATCCAGAAGGTTGTCCACAAAACTCCCTATATCGTGGAGGTCTGTCTATCCCAACCAATCGAACTCACCGGTAGCCCAGATCCTCCTTGCTATCTCACATTGGAGTAAAACATGCATCGAGTCCTCACGCTGTCCGCAATGATGACAGCCTTATCCGGTGTCACCTGCTTTTTCTATAGTTCTGTCATAGTAGGAAGGATATTTCGCAATGCTCTCCAGATAAAGTGTTTCAATTTCGGTGGCCACCGTTCTTTCCACAGCCTTTTCCATGTCTTCCCTTCCTCCCCTTCCCACAAATCCTCCCCCACCCTTAAGAACTGCTAAGCACTCTTGACAGAGAAAATCCCATTGCTTTCCTTATCCCAAAAAAGACTATCTTCCACACGCCACCGTGGAAGTGGAATGTTTAGGACAGCCCTCGCAAGGTGACTGGGAAAACACTCCTCCACCGCCTCCCTCCTCCACTTTTTCATCACAGGACAAATCAAGTCACTCACCCAGTTATACTCCTCCGGGCCACTCACCAAGTATCTATGTACCGTGCCACCCAGGTGAGGGATCCACCTATCTCTATAAATGTGAATGTCCTTCCCATCACCCACCCTCCATCTAAGACCTTCCTTGACCAGCTGCAGTGCCCCCCATATGCTCCTCCATGTGTAACTGGGACTACCCCCATCCTTGCATGCAAGACAGTAGAAGACCTATAGTATTTAGCCTTCAAAATCCGGGAAGCCAAAGACTCACCATGAGTCGCCAATCTCCATCCCTGTTTGGCTAGAAAGGCTTGGTTGAACACCTTCATATCTCTAAATCCCATCCCACCACTCTCTTTGGGCTTGCATAACCTTTCCCAACTCATTCAGTGTATCTTCCTCTCCCCTTCCTTCGACCCCCACCAAAACCGAGCCATCATCGCCTGGATCTCATCAATCAGTCCATCCGGTATCTTAAAAATACTCATGAGATATGTGGGAATAGCTTGGATGACCACCTTAATCAGCACCTCCTTCCCAGGCCTTAAAAGGAACTTCTCTTTCCACCCCTGAACCTTCTTCCACACTCTATCCTTTATCACAGCAAAGACAGCTTTCTTGGATCTCCCAATGACTGTAGGGAGTCCAAGATACTTCTCATGCCTATCCACCTCTCTAACCTACAGTCGGTCCTTAATCAGCTCCCGTCTCTCCACAGAAACATTCTCACTAAAGGAAACCTCTGTCTTCTCATAGTTAATTTTCTATCCAGATGCCCTCTCGTATTGGCTGAAAATATCAGCTAAAGCGGAGCATTCTTCTGAGGTTGCCGTTGTGAAAATAATACTTTCGTCTACAAAGAAAAGGTGAGTGACCCTCAGCGCCCTTCTGCAAATTCTCATGCCATGGATTTTATTCTCCTGTGCTGCTTTGGAAAGGGAAAAAGAGAGAGATTCAACGCAAAAAAGAAAGAGATAGGGAGAGATGGGATCACCTTGGCGAAGACCTCTAGCGGGGGTTGCAGTACCTCTCCTTTTTCCATTGACGATGATCTTGTGGGATACGCTAGAAACACACTCCATCACTTTATTCCTCCAAACGTCCGGGAACCCCATTCTCCTCATAACCTTCTCAAGAAAAGCCCACTCCACCCGGTCATATGCCTTGCTCATGTCGAGCTTGAGAGCCATCAAGCCTTCTCTTCCTTGCTTCTTGTGCTTCATAGTGTTAAACGTCTCATAGGCAATAAGAGCATTGTCTATTATCATCCACTCCCTCACAAAGGAACTTTGGTTCTCCGAAATAATGTCATTCAAGAGTGGCTTGATTCTATTCGCCAACACCTTCGTGATAATTTTGTACGAAACATTACACAGGCTTATAGGGCGAAACTTAGAAATCCGGACCGGGTTGCTCGTTTTGGGAATCAGCACCATATCAGTATCATTTATATCATCCAGAGTTTCC
Organism: Alisma plantago-aquatica; assembly: GCA_963693085.1. NCBI lineage: Eukaryota > Viridiplantae > Streptophyta > Magnoliopsida > Alismatales > Alismataceae > Alisma > Alisma plantago-aquatica. The sequence goes on along the minus strand of OY856411.1, from coordinate 1,186,401,431 downwards.
TCCCCTTTCCACCATCTATCAATAAAAGACAACAAGCTGGATTTGATCACCTCCCAGAATTTCTGATAGAAAATAGCCTTCATTACATCTGGACCTGGAGCCTTATTGGGATGCATTTGATTAAGAGCCTGCCAGACTTCTATCTCCGTCGGGGCCTGGTTAAGACGAGGAAAATTATTTTCAGAAATAACACCCGACATATCAGCAATGAACTCCTCCATCCCAGTTGGGACCGAGCTGGCAAAAAGCGAATTGAAATACGAAGAGATAATTTCAGCGATAGATTCCTACTCCGTATGCCAACTACCGTCCTCCTTGAAGAGACCATGGATCATATTGCGCCGCTTTCGTTGACTAGCTTTGTGATGGAAATACTTAGTGTTCTTGTCGCCGTCTCTCATCTCATTAGTTCTAGCCCTTGCTAACCAATAGCTCTCTTCCAAGCGCTGTAGTTCCTGCAACTCATTTGCTATGTCTGTACATTCCTTCAACATATCATTGGAAGGTGGCCGATTTTGAGCACTAATGAGTTTCTTCTCCATCTCTGCCAATCTCTTCTTGATGTTTTGGAATTTTTCTTCTACCCAGTTGGAAAGCTTCTCTGCGCAGCTATCTGTCTGACCACTGAGATCCAAGTCCGCATTGCTGTCCCATGCTTGTTGCACCACCTCTTTACACTCTGGGGAAGATAACCAGAATGTTTCAAATCTGAATTTTTTCTCATAAGAACCACTGCCCGTACCTCTTCTTTCCGCCCAGAAAAGAATCAATCCATGATCAAAATTGAGAATAGGATAATTCTTGACCTGCCTTACGTTAAAGATATCACACCAGTGCCTGTCTGCCAAGAAACGATCAAGCCTTTCCAGTATGAGATTTTCCTCGTGTAAACCACGCTTCCAAGTAAACTTGCACCCCGTAGATCCTAGGTCCATTAGAAGGTAATTGTCAATCGCCTCCCTGAAATTGCGCATCTGCCATTCATTCCTCGGCTGTCCTCCCTTCTTCTCTTCATGAGATAAAATTTCATTAAAGTCACCTCCGAGAAGAACATGACCCCTAACCTGAGCACAAACCTCCTCCATCAACTCCCATGTACGTCGCCTCTCCTGTGTAGCTTCCCACCCGTACATCCCCACAAAAAGGAAGCAATCCGGATTGCCTTCCACTCCCACCTCTGCTGCAATATGGTGATCAGAAAAAGACTTTATCCTGACGTCATCTCCTCTCCACCACAAACCCAAACCCCCCGCTATGCCTCTGCTATCAACACTAAACCCTGCATCGAAACCACACTTCCTTCTCACCGCCTCCTGATCTCCTCCTCTACACATAGTCTCCATGATAAAGACTATATCGGGCAATTCTCTCCAAGACCGCCTTCTAAGAGGGTCAACCGTCCCAGGGCTGACCAAGCCCTGGACGTTCCAACATAGTATTTTCATAGTTGTTCACGGGTCTGGTCCTCGCCAGTACCCGCTACTGAAAAAGAGGTAGAAACTCCCAGACCCTCCTGCTTCCTCCTTTTTTCCCCATGCAACTCCACCTCCACTATCACTTCAAGGACCCCTTCCACTTCCCTTCAATTCCTTTCCCCCCGTCTGATATCTATCATCGCCTGTCCCCGTCTCCCTCCCTTCACCCATTGTCTGTTCTATCCTATTGAATTTTCCCATACTTCTCCCCCTCCCCCTCCCGATCTTCTTCCTTCCTCCCTGTACCCCCCTACTGATATCAGACCTCCTTCCTCCCACGCCTGTGGTTCCAGGTGCAAAGCAGCCCCCACCTCTCCAACTGCATTTACCTCCTCCCCCAACGCACCCCTGACACCATCTCCATGGCGGCTGACAGAAGCAGGTAGGTAGGCAGATGTATGAATCACCTCCGGCTCAGCGTTGTCGATCATGGGCGCCCGACTCCTGCATCGGTGCCCGATCATTTCCATACCTTGTCCTCTCGCTAGTCACAATGACATGCATCTCCCAGGGCTCCCTTTCAGTAACTTTTTTTGACATGCTCAGAGCTGTGTGAGTGGCAGCAACTTCCTTGTCGCGTCCCCCATCAGTGTTGCTGCTACCGTCAATGGCTCCCCTGGTCTGCGTATGCTGATTGCCCATCCTCTCCTGCCCAGTCCGGCCATCGCTGGTGGCCTGCCTTCCGCCGCCGTTGCCTTCTAGGTCCGTCGCCCGCTTGGTGAAAACCAGTTCAAGGTCCTCTGCAGACACTGACGGCTCCGTGTCCCTCGCCTCCATCATCTGGTCTTTTTCTCGATTGCACGAAGCAGTGGCGTCGATGTTGCCCGACGCACAGCCCCCCGTCTTCGGTTTCGAAACGAAACGCAGCTCCTTCTCCGATCTACCCAGGAGTTCCTCTTTCATCGACGTCTCCCAGTGCTTGGTTGGTGACGCCTTGATCCAGGGTCCCCATAGCCTCGGCGCCGCCCCATTGTCATCCTCTCCATCATCGGTGAAATCTTTCTCGGGATGCCCGATCAATCCACATAGATAGCAGAATGAAGGCATCCTTTCATATCGAATTTCCACGTCGACAATGCGTCCGCCGCCATCCTTGATCTTCTGTTTCTGTCGTATAGGCTTCGACACATCTATCTTTACCCTGGCTCAGCACGACGCCCCCCAGCCTAGGTCACGTAAGTCTACCGCCGTGTCCCTACCAATCTTGGATGCCACCGCCCTTATTGCTCCCTCCGACCGGAACCCTAGAGGAAGGTTGTATAGACGGATCCAGAAGAAGCTGAGATTCAGCGTCAATGTCGTTGGAACATCGTCCGGACGAATGTCCCTGACCACCAACAAGTGGTTATCGAAGTTCCAGGGTCCGTCCTCGACGACCTTTTCCTTGTCCTTCCAGTGCATGAATTGGATTACGAATAGATTGCCTGATAGCTGCCGGAAACCGACCTCGCGTCACAGCGCCCATGCACTGGTCATCGTGCGCTTCAACGCGGGGACGTTGTATGGCCTGTTTGTCATCAATCTGCCCACGAGAGCCAGGTCTAGGTGTTCCCTGCTCTCACCGTCCGTCGTCCCTCCCAGGTCGAGAATATCGGTTTCCTCCTCCTCCCTCACCCTGAGGGCAGCGTACCGTTCCACAAGATCGTCATCCGCCATGGCGCGGAGAAGCCCTGCAACCTGCAAGAGAGAAACGCCTCGGTGGCGAGAAGACCTTGCGTGTGTCGCCCAGAGGGAAACCCTAGGAGCGCCGACCAGGGAGTTGAATCCCACTATTTTTTAAGGTAGTATGTGTGGGTTATTCTCACTTATATGAATTTTAATTTTCTTTATCAAATTTGTTCATTTGTACCTCAATCTCTCTATCCCCATATTGAACTCCATTATATCTAACGATCTCTCTCTCGATGCATATATATTATATTCTGACGTCCTTCCGCATGTGTGCAATTGACAATCATTTTTTTTCTCTTTATTTCTCTTGCTTAAGAGATAACTACACTCCATTCAAGATTATGCTTCTCTTTGCCTCCCTTCTAAGAAAACTAGGGGATGAACTTAATATGTCAACATGGAAATAAGAAGATATGGGGAAGCTATTAGTGTGTAAAAAAACCAAGTAAAGTAAAAAGAAGATAATATAAATAAGAAAATAGAGAAGGTTGAAAAGGTATCAATACTTTAAATTTAATATCACAGTATTTCTTATAGTACTAGAATTATTTCACCCCCACCTATGTAAAATGAGATTATAGGATCTGAATCACTTACTCTTGTAGGTTATAACTATATATTATCTCATATAACATTTAAAGTGACATTCCTAAACTAATACTACTATTACACCTTATGCAAGTTGAAATTTTACAGTGTATATCCTTTAGGTGACATATGGTGCTACAGAAACGCCACGTGTATACTTGGGATATAGCAAAAAATATCCATTGATTGTTATTTTTTCATAAAAGTAACATTAATGCATGAAAAATAAAAAAATGCAACAAAGTTTCGTTATTTGTGAGGTTTCCAACTTTACAATACCTCACATAGGACACAAATTCCATTTTCCTTTATTCAACCCAGAACAACATATATTTACTAAAGTAAAAAAACCAAAGTTTAGGTCATCTAATAAATAATTAGAGTACAACACAAATAGTCCCACGTTATGACATGAAAAAAAAAATTGATCCATGGTTTGAAGACTACACGAACACACACACACACATGTGTTTGTAGAGGTTGAATTGGTTGTCCACAAGTGTAGCAAGATTATAACACCCATACATAGGTGTAGCACTGGTATGATATTCTGATAACCTAGATTCCCCCTTATTCAATTCATGGACATCTTGACTCATTACATGCTCTAATGTCCTAAATAACCTACCTCATCCTCAACTTGATGACTTTAAGTCACTTTATGTTCTATCTATGAATTGATTTCGATAGAATATCACTTCATACCTATATGTGACTCTAATTTGAGTTTTGAATTAAGTGTCATGCTTTTTATTTATCATCCACTTGCAATCAAAGTTTAACCACATCACTAAACTCCTATTGATATGAAATGTGTGTCATGTTGTAGATGCTTGAATTGTGAATCCAACGGTATAAAAATCAACCCAATTGTACACTCATAGATCAAAATATGGCTAGTTGAATATTAGCTTTTAGTCTTTATTTTAATCTTGATTTAATAGTTCCTTTAGCCCATGTTGGAATGAATTGGGGATTGCGAACAACTATCCTCTCCTCACCCATCCATCCGGATCATGCCTCCTTAAACAATCATGAATCACCACATCACCCCTTGACCATTTTGGATCATTCAATCTTGCACCCGCAAATCCACGCCCCCATTGAACAACTAGCACACTTTCCCCTTCCTCCGTACACCTTTTCCAGCACAAAGGTCACCGAAATTCTACCTACTCTACACCTTGGAGGCACCTTTTCGTGCCACATTCCCCAAAATTTATGCTTCCCTTCCTATATATCTCCCTTCCGAGTTATTTCCCCTCTTTTCTTCGCCTTTCAAGAACCCTAAGCATTTCTTTCTTCTTTTCTTCCCCAGCCACCATGGAGGCACCCCTTGTGTTCTATGCCTTTGCCCTTTTCTCTTCCTTGTCCACATCTTGTTACTTTGTCACCTTTAGATGGGCTGGCCAAAGACAAATGGTGGGCTCCCTTGTCCTCCCGAGGTCTATCTCCCTACATGCTCAGAGCTCCGATGACCTGTGTTGTGCGGCACCGCTACGGCCAAGCAGGAGTTGGCTAAGGATGGAGTGAAGGTAGTGCAATGCATATCAACCCTCAATCTCGCTAGGGAGCATGTTGGTTCAATGAGTGTTAGTTTATTACTAGAATCTTACGCCACTTCCCCCTCACTATCTCCGTAGACTGACGTCAACTGGACCCAACGTAGGTCACTGGTGAGGCAACAAGTGTGCAGGAGGACCTCTTCCATGGACTCCCCTCTCACAGACAAGCAAGGGTACTTCATAACCACCCAAATGAGAATCAAGGGACATGATCTACCTACATCATCACTTTGGATGGTATCACTCTCTATCTCTCGTTGCCTAGTTTCATGTTAATTCTTGCCAATGTCATATCTCTTCATTCCTTGGGCCTTTTTGGTCATATAATATATGAATTCACATGTAGAGAATGAGATATCTCTAATGGTACTGGTTGTAAGACCCAAATAGTCTTGTAGTTCTATTAGATTGCTAAAATTGTCATATTTTGATCTCTTTCTTCAAGTTCAATGCCATCTAATACTCAATCTTGGTCCTTTATGGCCCAATCTTTGATGTCAACTTTTGATTAGTGAGTTAATTTACCTTATGCATCAATATTCAAAGTTTATCGATGATTTCACCCTTCAATGGTCTAATGTTGCATATGTGACCTAAGGTCAGATCCTAAATGTTAAAGACTACTCCCTTTATGCTTACCCTTGTTTTAATGTGCCCTAATCCTTATGCTTGACCTAAATCAGTAACATATTATACTTTATGCACTCATATACTTTTTGGATCATGTTTGTGTCTTAATATGATCATATGTCCTAATCATGACTTGAAATATAATCTAGCATGCATGTTGATAACTATAGTCTAATGTTATGCAATTCTAGATCTAATGCTGATTGATGCCATATTATGACCTCAAATTAGTAGCTTGATGACTTTTATAACACGTAACTCATATTGGCCCTTGACCCATAACATGTACTAGATGCATAAGTTGATTGTTGTTCTATAATCTCGCATATGATGTTCTAATGTTATCCATGCTATCTTAATGACTTCAAATTAGTAGAATCATCATGTTTTAGATCTACATCCTAACTTGATCTACTTAGTGCTTATATGGCTTGGACATGTACAATATTAGATGAATTGACCTAGTATGACTAGTTATGATCTTACATGTTTAAACAATGATTATAATCCAAAGCCATGCTTCCATTACTCCTAAATCAGATTTTATCTCAATCTTGTATCACTTAAAATGTGGATGGTTTGCCTAGGCCTTAATGTTGACACTTATGCCATGATTGAATTGATTACATGCTCGTATGGAACTTAGGACCTAAGTTGATATATTAGAAACTAGTTCTAGGGGAACATCCACCTGACTTATATCATGTTTACCTTAATCAACCTAGTGATCTAAGATGCCATTCTATATCTTTTCTTTGACAGGTTCCCATGATTTGGATCATGACTAGGAACATTACTCATGGTTTATGAATTGCTCGTTAGATGCAAGGTACGCTGAATCTCTTGACCCTACTATGTTACTGGCATTGTTTGTATGTATGGTTGTATGAACATTGGGCTATACAATTACTTGTTTGAGCTACTTCTTAACTATGATTAGTTATTTCATTTTGCTTGTAATATGTTACATAAACCTCAAACAGAATTGAACTGGTCCATTATACAAAACTTAGGTACATGCATGTATTCTTGGTGTAAGGGCACAAGGCATGAATGAAATAGGGTTAGATCATTGAGTCAGGTCTTGAGGTCCCTCACGTATATAAAAGGAGAAGGCTAATGTTCAGCACCCTTACGGATCCTTCCTTTGAGGATGTTGGTCATTGTCCATAATATGTTGCTAAGTGTAATGGAAATGCACTTAAAATATTCTTTGTATAAAACAACAATATTAATTTGTTCTCACCTTATTTTATCTCTTTCCTTATTATCATGTTCTAGACAAGGAACCTTTACTACATGCTTAAACTATTTACATGTCTTTCATATCATACTCAATGCACTTGCATTGATATATTTTTTTAATGATTTTGTAGTTGCTAAAGATCTATTGCACTCTGGACTCAAATGAAACACCAATGGGTTATTATGAAGTAGAAATGGGTACATGTTTCTCTAGCCTCATTTAGTATCTTATTATGTCTTGTTGTTACCGCTTTTATGTATAATTTGTCTGTGTGAACTTTTTGGGCCATTATAGGGATGGGAACCCAAGTTCAATTCCAATTGGCTTTGTATCCATTAGGAGTGTGGACTTAGGTTAACAAATGTCTCTTTGAAAAATGGTATCAGAGCTATACACATAGGCATATATTTATGTTTATGGCATAATACATCTTAAGAAGCCAGGATGGACTAAAACATTCTTTCGTTCAAGGTTAGAGAGTCTTCTAGTATCTCATCTCTTCTTTGAGGACTACTTAAGCCATCCAAGTTTATGATGATTAGGTATTCTTCTCATCTCCCATGTGATTCTTCTCTAATGACTATTAATCACAGGAATTCTCAATTTGGGTAGCTTATGCATGGGAAAGGCTAAAATTTACTTGAAATCATGAATTTTGATCAAAATGATAATGCCATGATCTGACATTAACTTGAAAACACTATTCTATGTAAGAAAGTACTCATGAAAGTGATGTAGTCATGTGTAGAAATTATGTAAACTCAATGTTACCAAATGGATATAAGTTTTTTAATGCTTGAGGTAAATTCTTGATATGGTGAAATAAGGTGGAACTCATGTTTTACACCTCATATTTATTTGATCCCTGTTGAATAAACCCATGTTGTCGTATTCTTGATCTAACCTCAAACATAGTAAGAAAAATGGTCCCTATTTGATATGTACCATGACCATGTCACAAAATGACATTTTTTTAGAGCCCAAGATCACAATGTGAAGAGTTGCTACAAGAGGAAAATCCTCTATTGACTATTATCCCTCTTTGTTGACTCAATTTGAAAGATATGGTGAACCTAGATCTGAATCTTGCACTATTATGCTCGAAACCTCGAGTTATGAACTTGACATATCGATTTCCAAAATCTACCCTTACCTTGATCTTGAAAGTAAGGGAATGAAACTTGACCTTGATCTTGCAAAATCTGGAAGTATGGTTGTCCTGATATGACCTTGATGTTTGACTTGAGACCTTGAGAAATACAAGTTGATAGTAGATACTCACTCATTTTAGATATGCTTTATGACTCATGATTTGTATGGACTAATGTGCTAGATTAGGGTGGTAGCTGATTTATGAACCCCTTAATCTAGGTCACATCCCTATTGTGTCAGCCTCTAAATTTTCATATTATTGATTATTTAGAGTTCAGGAAGGTAACCCCTTCCATCCAATTTTTATTTCTTGACCTAAGTCCCTTATAGGTCAAATCCACAATGATATTGATACTCGATCTTAAACCTCAATTTAATGATGATCTTGAATTATGATGTTGTTGATTATAGATTGTGGTTGACTTTCTAGAAAGACGTAGGTGTATATCATTCATCAACCTTGAACACCATGATAATGAACTCGATATTAAAACCTCAAAATATTGAATAATTCTTGAAATGTTGCTCAACTGTTACTCAATTTTTAGTATATGGATGAAATGGATGAATGATCACCCCTAAGGTATACCTAGGAGTCTAAGACCTAACGTTGAAAAGTTTGGACCAGGAATTGGTTGTGAAAACTATGACTCTCCATATTGATGCATGGAATCTTGACTCATGATTAATAATCTTGATTAGAATCCTTCAATCACCCTATTAGATCTTGAGATCACACTTGATATATGACTAATGGATTTCATATTCCCAAATCTTGAAATCAAAAGGATGACTATGATGATTTTATCGACTTATGACTTAAGGGTGAACTCCATAAGAACTAGGGTGGGACCTTACATAGATTTTGGGCAAAAAATCATGATGTTGAAATATGATGTTGGACTTGAATTGTTGAAATGTAAAACCTCAATCATGGACCCCACCTAGGCCAAGGTAGAGGTAGAACCCTAAATTTTGGGAATGAAAGTCATGTCTTACCCTCTAACTCTATTCAATTGACCTAAAATGTGATATGTTACAACCCCAATTTTTGGGTTCAATTGGTGATAATTGTAATTTCTCAAATTAAAGATAATTGAACAAATAATGATATAATTTGTTTTTAGTTTACAATAGCCTTGATGTTTGTGTTGTGGGCTTTATTGGCTATTGGGCCCAAATAACAGGAAAATTCAATTAGTAAATGAATAATTGAATATTTGAGAAAAAGAAAGAGGTAGAAACCTCTAGAAGGAAAAGAGATGTAATCCAAGGATGGATTTTGTGCCTCTTGGGTTCCTTGGGTTCCAAGGAGTCCAAAGTTGCAAAAAGAAACCAATAAGAAAAGAAAAGATTAATTAAGTATTTCTTTAGAAAGAAAGAAATTGAAAATAATGTTAAAATGTTGGAAATAAGTGGAAAAAGGTATAATGGAGTGATCCTTTGTCGATTTTCATATCCCAAGGATTCCTAATGATAAAATGAATACCAATGACGAAAATAAAAGAGAAATAAAGAGAAATCCTCAAAAAATAACTATTTTAATAAGAAATAAACAAGAAAATGGGAAATAATGAAGAATAATGCATTTAGATGCATCTAGAAGGATAATGAGTATCCAATAAAAAGGATTTCGAAATAATAGAGTTTCTTGGGACTCGAGGAGTCCCAATAAAGAGGAAAGAAAGAGAAAATACCAAATTTGTAAAATAAAAAGATAATATGATGCTTAATCAATGAATTATGAGTTATTGTTAAGAAGAAGAATTTTCTACAAAAAGGAAATATAATCTCATGGCTAATAGATTAAAAGCCAAAAATAAAGAGATTAGGTGAGAGGAATTTCGAATTCCTAAAATCTAATGAACAAAGTACATGAATAGAGAGAAAGGTTGTTTCTTCACTACCAAGGAAAGTATGTTTCCTTTCGATAATAGGACTGGGGTCCTCATAAAGGCACACCTTAGGGCTTCATACTCTCCCCTATATAAGGGGTTAGACCTGGAGCCAAGTTCAAGAGAACCCTACGTACCACTCTCCCTCTTCTCCTTTGTTTCCTTCTTCCATCCCTAACTATGGAGGATAATGCACCTCAGAGCCATGACAGACCACATAATCGTCATGGTTAAAGCGTAGTAGCTCCCTGACCACCTGACGAGGACTTGCCAGCATTCTCTAGTGACCAATCTCGCGCAGAACACCTGTAGTAGGCTGCACGGCTGGCCAAACGACGCAAGTTGGGGGAGCTGAAGATGACCATGATGGCCACAAATTGGGGGCGCACCAGGTGCTCTAGGTCATGGCAGAGGAAGGGGAGTCTTTGCTGGCATGGATGGCGGCCCAGAGACGGAGGAAAGGTCGGCGCAAAGCTGCAGATCGCGTCTAGGGCAGTGCGGCTATTGTTGCGCGAGGTTGAAGGAGGCAAAGGCCACGTTGGACCGTATTGCCCTTCGCGGGCTAAAGATATGATCCACTTACGCGGGGGTAGGAGCATCTTTTCAAAATGTTTTCAAGCCCAGTCGAACAACATTGCATGGAGCGGCCACGTGGCACCCTCCGATTGGTCAAAGGTACTCTTACTTTGCAAAATTCATATCTAATGATTGGTAACTCCGATTAGGACAAGTAATATATGAATTTTGATCCTCAGAATGAGAGGAACACAAAGAAATTATATTTTAAGCCTACTTCTTCTTGAAACTTAAAAAGTATATGGTTTTACATCTTTTGATGCATTAATTAATAGAAAAACCCTAGAATGATATAAAAATGAACATGATGAATCTTTTATATGTTTTTGATCAATCATAACCTATTAAGAGTAAAAGGAATGGTAAAATCATAAAAGGATGATTAGTATGTTGGTTTTAGGGTTTTATGATCATGAAAATGGTTTAATGGACTAAAAACCCTAATTTGAGTAAATATGAGTTTTAGTGTCCATAACACAATATTGAAAAAATACAACTGTAATATAATCATAAAAGGATGATTAGTATGTTGGTTTTAGGGTTTTATGATCATGAACATGATTTAATGAACTAAAAACTCTAATTTGAGTAAATATGAGTTTTAGTGGTCATAACACAATATTGCAAGAATACAATTGTAATATAATGATTCTTGAACATAGTTTGGATTAGAGAATCCTTAATGAAAGTAATTAAGATGCTTAGGATTTTGTAAGAAACCTTAGAACCCTAATTTAGGGTAAAAGAGGATAAGACCATATATGATTTGAAAAAGGTGAAAATACATTGTTAAATGATGGTTTTAAGTTATTTGAATACAAAAAACCCTAAAAGTAGTAATTAGGGTTTTCTCATGAATAAAAGGTAGTATTAATGGCAAATCGAGTTCATATGTGATTAGATTGTAATGAAATTTGAATTGATGATAAATGAGCATAGAAATCTTATCGAGGATTAGTAATGATAAAGATAGTAGCTTTAATGTAAAAGAAGATTAATGAAATTAATTAATGGTTAATGGTACCTTTAAATCTAAAAATAGGGTTATATGTTGTTAAGATAACCTTAATATTGGAGAATAGATGAGATAATTAGGGTTAATAAGTAATGACATAAAATTAGGGTTTAATATGGTAAAAGATTAAGGGAAACCCTAATTGCAAAATGAAACCCTAAAATGGATACAGAAACTGTAGAAAGTGAATCCAAGTCAATAAAGTAGGTTCTTGATAAAGTGTGTAATAAATAGAGTACATATTCTTTTCAAGAATTATGTGATTGTTGAATTTCTTGGATTGCATGCTTGGTTGGATTTGCTTAATGCTTGTGAAATCATCAAATTCGGTATGTGGTTACGCTTATGATTATCCCGACTAGTTTTTCGAGGATTTTATCGATGTTTCCCTCATGGCTTGAAATAACTGTTGGATGCTTTTATTTCATGCAACTATAGAGTGACTATGACTATCATTATGAATATACATGTATAACTGGCCAGATCTGGGTCCACCTCTGGGGCTTGTAAAGGCTAAAAAGGGGTAACCTAGAGTAAGGTCTAGGTTATCGTGGGTTAGAAATTGGGCTACCAAGTGTAGTGCCATGAGACCCATTAGCATGCCATGAGTTAAGGAGTGGGCTACTTACAAGTAGTGCCATGTGACTCAACCCTAGAAACTGGTTCACTATAGGTGGGACCATGAGGGGTTTAATGGGGATCTACCATAAGGAAGGTAGTATCTAGGTCCACTACAGGGATAGTACAGAGGATAGGTTACTCATGGATCATGGAGTTATATTTAAAACATAATATTGGTTGTTAAATGATTAATTGAATGATTATGTTGTTATCATAGTTGCACGCTTATTGTTTCCCCCACATACCAACTTCGGCTGACCGACGTTTTGTTTGTCGGCGTTTTAGGTACAAGCCAAAAGGACACACAGTAAAACATCATATTGTGAAATACATGAAGTAAAATACAAGGAGGATTAGTTAGAATAGAATCCTTAAGTGGATAGAAGTCTAGAGATCCAAGTTTTCATAAAGGTATGGACAAGTTTATTTTCTTACAGCTTTTCAGTTTAGTATGTTAAAATTTAATAATTATTCTTGGTTAATTTCCGAACCTTTGATTCAGAGATTATGGGTGCGGCTTCGACCTCTCGGTCTCCCTTAATTGTGGGTTATTGGGAGGTGGGGTCGTAACATTTGGTATCAGAGCCAAGGTTCCTCAGTTAACCATTAATAATTATTAAATTTTTACAAACTCCATAGAACCAAAGGGAGTTATTAGAGGATTATCCGAAAGACAGAGGTGTCTAGAAAAGGATCACGACCGGGGGCTGGAAATATTTTCCTCTACACCGCTAGTCAGAATACGAGGACTCCTAGATCTGTGTGACTGCCTGGCCAAAGTCTTAGGGTATGAATCGAAATAAGACACCTTTAGGACTTTCTCATCTTATTCATCCCTTCTCATCACAAGTTCTGTTAAGGACCTTAAGGATTAGGGTTTTTCCCTCTTCTCCTCACCCTCTTCAGGTATGGGTAATATTAATAAGGTCTAAGGAATCCTCTACCAAATTAAATGAAAAGCATGTAAATAAGATGTCATGGACATAAGCTTAATAGATTAAGCACAAACTAAAGAATAGATACATACTTAGGTCGTATGACATAAGTTGTCATGTCCTCAAGATAGACCTGAGGCTAGACCTTCTTATCAGGAGGATAGATAAAGAGATTTAGTCTTGGAGATAGAAATCTCTATTGCAATTAGAGGCCTGGCACATCCTCTGAGGATGATGTAACCCTAACCCTAAGTGAAGGTTAGAGAGAGAGATGGCATGATGAGTTAGACCAGGTGTTTGGATGGACATTCTTTAGATGACGTATGAGCCATGAGAGGTTGGATGACCTAGTACCTCTAGCGACCCAAACCCTGGTACGGGTGGTGCATATTTGAGTGAAGGACAACTCCTTCATTGATGAGGTTACAGAAGAACCTATGGAAACCCCATGAGCTCATATGGGCATGATAGGCACCCAGAATGTATCAGTAGTACGAGCAATAGGATGAAACCCTAGTCAGGAGAGTTTGATGGATAGCTTAGGTGATAAGCATAAGGGATATGGATAACCTTGAGTGAACATGAGTTGAGCATAGGCTTCATCCAGGTAGGGGCATGCTTTCGAGGTTGATCCATCCTGAAGAGAGGACCTCTAATGGTGAAGTTTGTTGTAGGGTTATCTCTAGAGAGAGAGAGAGTAGGAAACCCAGCAAGGAGGTTGGAATCCTAGACTCCGAGATATGAAGAAAAACCGAGGGTCGAGGATGATGCGACCTAACTGGATGATAGTGGTCACCTAGAGGTTGATGATGTCTTGGTTGCCATGTGAGGAACCAAACCCAAGAGAGAGGATGAGATTTCTAGTACTTATGCGCCTATGGTATAAGTGTTTACCTTCTGAGAACGGAAGAATAAGTTCTGTATACCCTGGAGAGGTTTAGTAATAGGTTATGAGTGTTGGGTTTTAGGGGAGGCAGAGAAGGAAGAGGAAACAAAAAAATTTCTCCTCCCCAAACCCAGAACAAGGAAACGCGTTAACGTCTATACAATAGGAAAGGATGGTTTGTGGAATCATACCTTCTCCTGAGGCTTGCTCGGGGACAATACCTCACGGCTTGTGCGGTCCTCACCTCCGGTCTTGGATGGTGTCTGTGCAGCTCCTGGTCGTACAGGGAATGACGACTCCTGGTCTTACCGGGACTGTCGGGATTGACAGTTGTCCTCCGAGCAGCAGAAATCTCCCGCCTCTGAAGTAGTCCACACGGACCACCTGGAGCTCTAATCTCCTTGTCCCATAAGGAATTGGAAGGAGTCACACCCTCCTGTCAGTGTACTAGTCACTGACACACTCTCCTGCCACCAATTGCTTTCTGTAGTTTTCTTTCCTTTGTTGTGCCTCCCTTATCGGGTAGCACTTGCTCGGGCTCTCTCTCAGTTACCAAAACCAGAGAGAATGAAAACTTCACAGAGCAACTGGTTGCACTGAGTTGTACTTTGAGAAGCCCCCAATACCCCTATATATATAGGAGGGTCATGGGACAGGGTTCTCTATCCCGGGCAATGCGGGACTAAAGAAGGAGCAGAAGGGTTCGAGATTTTCCACAAAATAAGCAACTCGCAACCTGAACTGATCGTTTCATTTCTGAAATGGTCAGTTGGGGACCTGAGCCGGTCGGTTGACACCTCAACCGATCGGTTGGGACACCTCAACCGGTCGGTTCACTTCTGAACCGGTCGGTTCGTGGTCCTGGTCAGTTCTCGATTGACTTTCCATCTTTTGTTTCTAATTGGTATCAAATAGCAATCCTTGTTCCAATCAAATTTGGCAAGTGAAACGACAGGAAAATGCTCACCAATCCTACTTTACCAACTTGCTCGGTTGCATCAGTTGAACCGATCGTTTCAACACTTGAAGCAATCGTTTCACCCTGACCATTTGCCGATCGACTCACAACCTGAGTCGATCGGTTCACCAAGCTGAGCCGATCGGTTCATCACATGAGCCGATCGGTTGGGAGTGCAGATTGTGCATAATCAGTCAATTGCAGTTTCAATCAATCCGATACTCCAATCAATGTGTCCAACACCTTGAACATTATGATACTGAGCTATCAATTTATTGAGTGTTTATTTGAACTACTAAACTCCTTTAGTAATCAATCTAAACATTGTTTGTAGACAAAAATCCTCTTCCAGTTTAAATCCTATGTGTGTGACCATGCAGGTCCTTTTCACGTTGGCAGTGAAAGTCCATAACACTTATGACTTCAGAAGCAAAGAGCGGTGCCTAGTCACACATCAGTGCTAACCAAGTGAAATAGAAAGTTGGATAACAACTTTCAATCCTACAATCCGTGAATGGTGTTACAGTGAATGTATAATTCCTTTGTCACTGATATCCCGAATGAACTCGAGGCATGGAACAATCATCCTGTCAACATTCATTCACTTTCATGATCTCAGAGCAGATTGGAAGAGATATGTATGACATCAATATCACATACTGATTCACACATACGTGCGCATGCCTATTTCAATCCTACTCATCAAGTGGCCTTGGATATCAAACTCCCTCAGGAGGGACAAATCCCATATCTATCACTCACCCCTCAAAAGCCCCATGTGTCAAAGCCACCCAATCATCACCTTTATAACAACCTATGTTTTAGGACTGTGTTTGATGATGTCAAAGTGTGCCCAACGACATGTGTTGAGTGTAGTGATTTCAGGTCAAAGAATCACACTCACCACCATCACTGTGAGTACTGACTATGACTACCATGTCAAGGTTCCATGTGTCAAACTCACAGTGGGTCTGTCCGATACACTTGTTCTCTAACAAGTACCTATGTGTTTGGTTTGATATCTCTATATCATGACTAATGAGATTCTGTCATCAACCAACACCACAATCTAGTCTTGTGATACATCTTGGTTTCTTATACCTCAAAAGTGTTACAAGTTTACTTTTAGGACACCTTTAAGTAGAGACGTCTGTCACCTCCTTCTTCTTTTGTTCTTCCAGATAGAGAGGACAATTCCTTTTCCAATATCCTGGCTTTTGACAATGGTGGCAATTTCCTTTCTTGGTCATGCCTCCCTTGGCCTTGAGAGCTGAAGATGACTTGGGCTCCTAGATAGCATAAGAACCTTTCTTAGCTTTGCCCTTGCCCTTGTGCTTGGACTTTCCTTTCTTACTCGTGATCACCATCACAGACTTAGGATTGTACTTCTTCATCTGTATCTCGGTTGTCCTCAACATGCCCTACAACTCTGACAGTGGCCTATGAAAGTTGTTCATGTTGTAGTTCATCACAAACTCACTGTAGGATTCTGGCAACGATTGCAGTATCACGTCAGTAGCCAACTCTTGGCTCAGTGGAAATCCCAGTCTTGTCAGGTTCTCCACATGCACAATCATCTTGAGTGTGTGAGGACCAACTGGATCTCCTTCTGTCATGATGCACTTGAACAGTGCCCTTGAGACATTGTATCTCTCTTGCCGTGCTTGATCTTCATACTTGTTTCTAAGATGCTGAATCATCTCAATGACACCCATGTTCTCATGTTGTCTCTGCAACTCGTGGTTCATAGAGCACAACATCAAGCACTTTGCATCAATGGCATCATTAGCATGCTTCTTGTAAGCATCACTTTCTACCTTTGGTGCATTAGGAGTGGGTTCCTCTGGAATTGGAGTATCCAGGACATAGAGCTTTTGCTCTTGAGTGAGAACAATTCTCAATGTCCTATACCAGTCGTGGAAGTTTGTCCCATTTAGCTTGTCCTTTTCAAGGACGGATCGCAAAGAAACGTGATTGTTGTTTGTTGTCATTTGTACTACAAAAGGAAAATATGCAATTTTAGTCCAAAAACACATTTTGACTTATTTGATTGATTTGAAAGTTTGAAGATATAATTAGGCCTTTAATTAATTATCGCTCCCACTATTTTACTTCAAATTGATATCCCTCACCATCAATTCAGAAGATTGCAGCGTACAACCTTCTAGTGGGCAAGATCCTGAAATCCACTAAGTCATGGACCAGCTAGGGCTGTCACCCACAACTTAGATCTCTTAGGTAGGCAACTTTTGCCAATTGCATCATATGCAACTATTGATAAGATGTCATATGCAACTCCTTTCCATGAGCATCTCCATGCCTCAAGGTGCTAGATCCTATCTAGGTCACCTTGTTAAGTCCGACCCAAATCAAACACAATGAATATGCACCCTGCTAGGGCAGACCCACACATTCATCCTTCACACTTCCACGAGATAGACGGTGCACCATGCTAGGGCTTGCCCACACTTGGTCGATCAAGCTTTTCACGTGTGTCGCATTTGGAAGGCATCTAAAACATAATATTTAATCAGGGATTTGGTTTTATATACATATACATATCCAATCACCACAATATATAGTACGTATCATATACATGCTATATCCCATAGAAAACATGCAAAATGATAAAAGCGATGATTATGGCCATCCTAATGTGATTCCTCGAGCCAAGAGGAATCACGGTCATCTAGGTCTACATCACATGCAACCTGTACAAGATGAACTATGTGCTTTTCCTGTCTGGGTTTGATCAACTCATCACATGAATGATCGGCTCACCATCAAGCCGGTCGGCTGAGTGCCACCAGCCGATCGGTTGGCTCCTCCAACCGATCAATTTGCTTGGTCATCGTGCATCTCATCCTGGCCGCCACTCGCTCATCTCGCTCCTCGAACCGATCATCAACCGATCAGATCACTCCTTGAACCGATCGTCTGGAACATCAACCGATCGGTTCACACCTTGAACCGATCGTCTCAGCTGTCGTCAGGATGTCCTCCGTTCTTTGACATAACAAGAAATAAAATTCTATCCTATTTTACATTGTAAAAGGAGAAACCTCGAGTTACATTCGAGGGGAGAAAAGATAGAAAAGAAATCTCGAATTATTTCGAGTTACATTAGGAATAGGAGAAGGAAGATCGGTGCGCAGACCGAGATACAAGCAACCACATACAACCATATACAGATAGAGTTTATTGGCCATATCCACACTATACATCCACCACAAAACTAGTTTAAGGGTGATGCGTATCGAGTGCATTCATAATACATATCATATATGTCATTTGGGATTTGTGGATTTAAGATTGGACATGCATAAAGCCAATTTTATTTGCATCGTATGCAATAAATAAAGGCGACAAACCAAAATCGATCATATCGATAATCCTAAAGTATAGAGCAGTTGATGTGGCTCTGATACCATTGTTGGGTTTTAGGGGAGGCAGAAAAGACAGCGGAAACAAAAAAAATTTCTCCTCCCCAAACCCAGAACAAGGAAACGCGTCAACGTCTATACAATAGGAAAGAATGGTTTGTGGAATCATACCTTGTCCCGAGTCTTGCTCGGCAAAAATACCTCGCGGCTTGGACATTCTTCACCTCCGATCTTGTACGGTGTCTATGCAGCTCCTGGTCGCATCGGGACTGATGACTCCTAGTCTTACCGGGACTGTCGGGATTGACAGTTGTCCTCCGAGCGACAGAAATCTCCCGCCTCTAAAGTAGTCCACACGGCCCACCTAGAACTCGAATCTCCTTGTCCCACAAGGAATTGGAAGGAGTTGCACCGTCCTGTCAGTGTACTAGTCTCCGACACACTCTCCTGCCACCAATTTCTTTCTATAGTTGTCATTCCCTTGTTGTGCCTCCCTTATCGGGTAGCACTTGCTCAGGCTCTCTCTTGGTTACCAAAACCAGAGAGAACGACAACTTCACAGAGAAACTGATTTCACTGGGTTGTACTTTGAGAATCCCCCAATATCCCTATATATAGGAGGGTCATGGGACATGGTTCTCTATACCAGGCAATGTGGGACTAAAGCAGGAGTAGAAGGGATCAAGATTTTCCACAAAACAAGAAACTTGCAACCTGAGCCGATCATTTCATTTCTAAAACGGTCGGTTGGGGACCTGAGCCGGTCGGTTGACACCTCAACCGATCGGTTGGGACACCTCAACCGGTCGTTTCACTTATGAACCAGTCAGTTCGTGGTCCTGGTCAGTTCTCGATTGATTTTCCATCTTTTGTTTCTAATTGGTATCAAATACCAATCCTTGTTCCAATCAAATTGGGCAAGTGAAACGAAAGGAAAATTCTCACCAATCCTACTTTCCCAACTTGCTCGGTTGCATCATTTGAACCGATCGTTTCAACACATGAAGCAATCGTTTCACCCTAACCATGAGCCGATCGACTCACAACCTGAGCCGATCAGTTCACCAAGCTGAGCCGATCAGTTCATCACATGAGCCGATTGGTTGGGAGTGCCGATTGTGCAGAATCAGTCAATTGTAGTTTCAATCAATCTGATACTCCAATTAATGTGTCCAACACCTTGAACATTATGATACTGAGCTATAAATTGATTGGTTGTTTAATTTCACTACTAAACTCCTATAGTAATCAATCTAAACATTGTTTGTGGACAAAACTCCTCTTCTAGGTTAAATCCTATGTGTGTGACCCTACAGGTCCTTTTCACATTGGCAGTGAAAGTCCATAACACTTATGACTTCACAAGCAAAGAGCGGTGCCTAGCTAGTCACACATTCGTGCTACCCAAGTGAAATAGAAAGTTGGAGAACAACTTTCAATCCTACAATCCGTGAATGGTGTTACAGTAAATGTATAATTCCTTTGTCACTGATATCCCGAATGAACTCGAGGCATGGAACAGTCATCCTGTCAACGTTCATTCACTTTCTTGATCTCGGAGCAGATTGGAAGAAATATGTATGACATCAATATCACATACTGATTCACACATGCGTGCGCACGCCTATTTCAATCCTACTCATCAAGTGGCCTTGGATATCAAACTCCCTCAGGAGGGACAAATACCATATCTATCACTCACCCCTCAAAAGCCCCATGTGACAAAGCCACCCAATCATCACCTTTATAACAACCCATGCTTCAGGACTGCGTTTGATGATGTCAAAGTGTGCCCAACGACATGTGTTGAGTGTAGTGATTTCAGGTCAAAGAAGCACACTCACCACCATCACTGTGAGTACTGACTGTGACTACCATGTGAAGGTTTCCTGTGTCAAACTCACGGTGGGTCTGTCCAGTACACTTGTTCTCTAACAAGTACCTATGTGTTTGGTTTGATATCTCTATATCATGACTAATGAGATTCTGCCATCAACCAACACCACAATCTAGTCTTATGTGTCATTGTTGTCTATCTACCTTCCACAATGACATCCGACTAGGGACATAACAAGAATGTACAAACTCTTAGCATCAGTATGATCTCATCGTTCAGGTCCTCAACCTGAAGGCATACACCATTGAGTACTGTCATTCTCTAGACATTCAATTTGTTCTATCACTATCTCATATGACTGATCCAGAAAGAATTGGAAGCTTGCCTTTGATGTTTATCAAATCAATCATAATGTATCCAACCAATCATCCCATGATTGGCTCTCAGGGCATACATACCAATAATGAGTCCTTGTACCTTGTTGTTTTTCCTTGAGGAGGACCCAACTCGAAGTGTTACTTGCAGTTGAAGGATGACAATAAGTGCATTTCATGCCTGTTGCATGCTTGATTCGCAGTTAAGAGATAGAGCATGTAGTTGGACACCTAAAAGTGAACCTAGTGTTCCTAGGCCTAAGAGGGGAAGTGGTGTACCTAATGCTCATAATGAGAGTTGAGTTTCTATGGATGCAAGCATGGAACTTCCTATGTTGAGAGGAAAGGAAAACCCCTTACATTTAAGGTATGTTTGGCAAACCCCTCCTAGCTAAGTTGTTGACATGGGAAGGTATGACCCTGATCTAATGTTGATGAATAAGAACCCAGATGACCTAGCCTGGTTTAGTGGTCTGCTTATGCCTTAATAGCTTACTAGGGTTAAGCATATGGATGTAAACCCTAGACCTAAGGATGTTTGTGACCTAGTTGTCAAGAGTTGTAGTTTCCTCCCATCTTGGGAGATGGACCCTTTGGTAGGGTGTATACCAGTCTTGTGGTGTTGAGAAAACCTAAAGGGGTCTAACAGGATCTTGAGAAGCTAAGTGAAAAGTACATGGTATAAGAATGAGCCTGTAGACCCATCGATAACCATCTCTATTTGCATGTGGATGTGTTACCATGGAGGTAACCGGTATGGGTCCTGACCAAGGTAGGCAGGTCACCATGACCCCATGAAAGGGTGAAAGTCTACCCTTGAATGCAGAAAGAGAGATGATGACGGCTTGGGTAAGGTTCTAAGTTGGACATGTACTATAATGGAATCCTAAGTCTATCCTAGGGTCAGGTAGGGATAAAACCGATGGAGGTAGGGGTTGCCTAATTCCCTAGTTTCACATGACCATAGGGTCGGGAGGTAACGACTATCATTGTCTGGAGGCCATGGGTTAGGAGATTGATCACCTTCATGAACTCATGGGACCCAAAGGGTAGATGAGTATGGCACTCTCTAGATGCATACGGGAAGAGGGATGACCCCAAAAGTGTTGGCACCCTATAGACCTAGAGGAGATGACCAAGGATTGTGAGGTGACCCAAGTAGGTTCGAAACCAATTTTCCATGGAGGTAACTTGGATATTAAGATGATTGTAATATAGAAGCATAAACAACACATTTCAACTTAGATTTAAAGGTGTACTGGCAAGGTGGGATGTACCATCTCTACTCTTGGAACAGGAAGAACTCTGTATTTGGACTGTATCCAAATGCTTATTTTCTCTTGTTATGGGAGTGAGAGATAGGATAGTACGCATGCCATACACCAAGGATAAAAGATGATGTGAGTTGGAACGTTGCTATGAGGTATGAGGACAAAGAAGATAACATACCCTGGTAAAGTGAATGATACATGGATGGTTTGCAAACACTAAAGAGAAATAAGGTAGTCATCTTATAAGGATGTTTTTAGCATGAGCTATGAGTTATACCAGGTTGAATTCAAAAACCAAGAGGTGAGTCTTACAAGGTTGAGTTTGATCACCATGTTGATGAGATCAGAGAGTGTACTTGATGAATACAAACTTAGAGTCGAGATGAGATGATAAGTGGAATGCATGAAGGTGTATGTCATCAACTTTACCTAATACATAAGAAGGTGAAGTGGTAATGGATGCTCTGGTTGAGATATATCTGCCTAGTTTAGTTGTTAGACTAACCCTAAGTTTGGAAAGGGAGATATGTTTGGATAACACTAATGTAATGAGATCAGTTAATGGTTGTTTGGTTAGCCAGTCTAGTCCTTGATGCAATGAAAGGATGGTGGTAGAACCTTAGAAGCACTTCTTTGGAAAAGAAGGTGATGAAACCCCGATAGTATGGTTTAGGGTTTTTGAGGTATTGATCTTGAAGAATAATGACATACAGGAGATCATGATTTTAAGATCACCATACACCATGGATAATAAGTGATAGTAGTACTTTGGATGCCTAAGATAAAGTTGCATGTAGTATATGGCCATGCAAGCCGAGGGTGAAGGACGAACACCAGTAACCCAGTGCATTGATATAAAGGATAAAGAGTCCCCGAAAGAGAAAGGAAGTTCATCACTATGGATGTTGTAAGTCTCCCCTGGATCAAGGAAGGTCGAGATGCAGTATTGGTTATGGTAGATTGCCTTACCTAGATGATATAAGAAAGAAAGATTTCTATCAAGGGACAAATTTGGTTGAACTCCCCATGAGAGAGATGGATCAGTTACACCATGATGTGAGTTCAAAGGTTCTTGAGTTTGACCTAATGGTTCCCTTCCAAAAGGTGGAAGTAGGTACATGGAGAACTCAATGTTAGTACAGTTTATCACCCCTAACTAATGGTTAGTATGATCCAGACTAAAGGGTTTGATGAGGGCATATGCACTCATTCAGGGTGATGACTAGGGATAGTTCGTGTCCTATGAAAGATGTGAAGATAACCACCATAGCCAGTATCAGGATTTAAAGATGCTCTGTAAGAGAGGTTGTGTCGGTCACCACTTCAGTAAGGTGATGTTGGTGAAAGGACCACGTGATGGTTAGAAAAGGGCCACAGTGTGTGTAGATGAAGTTGCTATGATCGTGCAATGGCTGAAAGGAGCCTAGAGATGACGAGAGTCGTGAGCAGATACAAAGTAGACTAACATGCAGTTCACTGTGGAAGAATAGGTGACATGAAAATCCGACCCCCCTAAGTTACAGCTAAGAGAGCTGAGTTCCCGATGCATGGGTTCTTTTGACATGGATTGGTGGAGAAGGTTAAGTTTGATCTTACCCCTCAGGATAAAGAAATGTGTGCTGAGTTTTAGGTGTCCAATTTAGAGCACTATGTGAGGTACCCCGACCATGTGCTGAGCAATGAACCTAGTGAGCCCCAAGGGAGGCTGAAATGGCTTGAGTCACCTATGCAGTTTATAGATGCCAGGATGAAAGAACTCAGAAAAAAAAAAGTGATGATAAAGGTTCTTTGGTAGCGCCATGGGTACGGTAAAGCCACATAGGGGCCAATGATGGACATGGAAAAGTCTTATGCTGAATTGTTTATTTGCTTGACGAGAATTTTGAGGACAAAATTCCTATAAGAGGGAAAGGATGTTACAACCCCAATTTTTGGGTTCAATTGGTGAGAAATGTAATTTCTCATATTAAAGATAATTGAACAAATAATGATATAATTTGTTTTTGGTTTACAATAACCTTGATGTTTGTGTTGTGGGCTTTATTGGCTATTCGGCCCAAATAACAAGAAAATTCAATTAGTAAATGAATAATTGAATATTTGAGAAAAAGAAAGAGGTAGAAACCTCTAGAAGGCAAAGAGATGTAATACATGGATGTATTTTGTGCCTCTTGGGTTCCTTGGGTTCCAAGGAGTCCAAAGTTGCAAAAAGAAAGAAATAAGAAAAGAAAAGATTAATTAAGTATTTCTTTAGTAAGAAAGAAATTGAAAATAATGTTAAAATGTTGGAAATAAGTGGAAAAAGGTATAATGGAGTGATCCTTTATGGATTTTTGTATCCCAAGGATTCCTAATGATAAAATGAATACCAATGAGAAAAATAAAAGAGAAATAAAGAGAAATCCTCAAAAAGAACTATTTTAATAAGAAATAAACAAGATAATGGGAAATAATGAAGAATAATGCATTTAGATGCATCTAGAAGGATAATGAGTATCCAATAAAAAGGATTTTGATATAATAGAGTTTCTTGGGACCCAAGGAGTCCCAATAAAGAGCAAATAAAGAGAAAATACCAAATTTGTAAAGTAAGAAGATAATATGATGCTTAATCAATGAATTATGAGTTATTATTAAGAAGAAGAATTTTTTACAAAAAGGAAATATAATCTCATGGCTAATAGATTAAAAGCCAAAAATAAATGGATTAGGTGAGAGGAATTTTGAATTCATAAAATCTAATGAACAAAGTACATGAAGAGAGAGAAAGGTTGTTGCTTCACAACCAAGGAAAGTATGTTTCCTTTCGAGAATAGGACTGGGGTCCTCATAAAGGCACACCTTAGGGCTTCATACCCTCCCCTATATAAGGGGTTAGACCTGGAGCCAAGTTCAAGAGAACCCTACGTACCACTCTCCCTCTTCTCCTTTGTTTCCTTCTTCAAACCCTAACTATGGAGGATAATGCACCCCGTAGCCACAACGGACCACAGAATTGTCATGGTGAAAGCTTAGTAGCTCCCCGACGACCTCACGAGGACTGGCCAACGTTCTCTAGTGACCAATCTCGCGTAGAACACCTGCAATAGGCTGCACGAATGGCCAAACGACGCAAGTTGGGGGCGCTGAAGATGACCACGGTGGCCGCAAATTGGGGGCGCACCAGGTGCTCTAGGTCATGGCGGAGGAAGGGAAGCCTTTGCTGGTGTCGATGGCGGCCCAGAGAGGGAGGAAAGGCCGGTGCAAAGCTGCAGATCGCAGCTAGGGCGGCGCGGCTATTGATGTGTGAGGTTGAAGGTGGCAAAGGCCACGTTGGACCGTATTGCCTTTCATGGGATAAAGAGATGATCCACTTATGCAGGGGTAGGAGCGTCTTTTTGAAATGTTTTCAAGCCCAGTCGAACAACGTTGCATGGAGCGGCCACGTGGCGCCCTCTGATTGGCCAAAGGTACTCTTACTTTGCAAAATTCATATCTAATGATTGGTAACTCCGATTAGGACAAGTAATATATGAATTTTGATCCTCAGAATGAGAGGAACACACAGAAATTACGTTTGAAGCCTAATTCTTCTTGAAACTCAAAAAGTATAGGGTTTTACATCTTTTGATGCATTAATTAATAGAAAAACCCTAGAATGATATAAAAATGAACATGATGAATCTTTTATATATTTTTTATCAATCTTAACATGCTAAGAGTAGAAGGAATGATAAAATCATAAAAGGATGATTAGTATGTTGGTTTTAGGGTTTTATGATCATGAACATGGTTTAATGGAATAAAAACCCTAATTTGAGTAAATATGAGTTTTAGTGTTCATAACACAATATTGCAAGAATACAACTGTAATATAATGATTCTTGAACATAGTTTGGTTTAGAGAATCCTAAATGAAGATAATTAAGATGATTAGGATTTTGTAAGAAAACTTAGAACCCTAATTTAGGGTAAAAGAGGATAAGATCATATATGATTTGAAAAAAGTGAAAATACATTGTTAAATGATGGTTTTAAGTTATTTGAATACAAAAACCCTAAAAGTAGTAATTGGGGTTTTCTCATGAATAAAAGGTAGTATTAATGGAAAATTGAGTTAATATGTGATTAGATTGTAATGAACTTTGAATTGATGATAAATGAGCATAGAAATCTTGTCGTGGATTAGAAATGATAAAGATAGTAGCTTTAATGTAAAAGAATCTTAATGAAATTAATTAATGGTTAATGGTACCTTTAAATCTGAAAATAGGGTTATATGTTGTTAAGATAACCTTAATATTGGAGAATAGATGAGATAATTAGGGTTTATGAGTAATGGCATAAAATTAGGGTTTAATATGGTAAAAGGTGAAGGGAAACCCTAATTGCAAAATGAAACCCTAAAATGGATACATAAACCCTAGAAAGTGAATCCAAGTCAATAAAGTAGGTTCTTGATAAAGTGTGTAATAAATAGAGTACATATTCGTTACAGGAATTATGTGATTGTTGAATTGCATGCTTGGTTGGATTTGCTTAATGTTTGTGAAATCATCAAATCCGGTATGTGGTTACGCTTATGATTATCCCGACTAGTTTTCCGAAGATTTTATCGACATTTCCCTCATGGCTTGAAATAACTGTTGGATGCTTTTATTTCATGTAACTATAGAGTGACTATGACTATCACTATGAATATACATGTATAACTGGCTAGATCCAGGTCCACCTCTGGGGCTTGTAAAGGCTAAAAAGGGGTAACCTAGAGTAAGGTCAAGGTTATCGTGGGTTAGAAATTGGGCTACCAAGTGTAGTGCCATGAGACCCATTAGCATGTCGTGAGTTAAGGAGTGGGCTACTTACGAGTAGTGCCATGTGACTCAACCCTAGAAACTGGTTCACCTATAGGTGGGACCATGAGGGGTTTAATGGGGATCTACCATAAGGAAGGTAGTATCCAGGTCCACTATAGGGATAACAAAGAGGATAGGGTACTCATGGATCACAGAGTTATATTTAAAACATAATCTTGGTTGTTAAATGATTAATTGAATGATTACGTTGTTATCATAGTTGCACGCTTATTGTTTCCCCCACATTCCAGCTTCGGCTGACCGACGTTTTGTTTGTCGGCGTTTTAGGTACAAGCCAAAAGGACAAATAGTAAATCGTCATATTGTGAAATACATGAAGTAAAATACAAGGAGGATTAGTTAGAATAGAATCCTTAAGTGGATAGAAGTCTAGAGATCCATGTTTTCAAAAAGGTATGCAAAAGTTTATTTTCTTACAACCTTTCAGTTTAGTATGTTAAAATTTAATAATTATTCTTGGTTGATTGTCGAACCTTTGATTCGGAGATTATGGGTGCGGCTTCGACCTGTCGGTCTCCCTTAATTGGGGGTTATTGGGAGGTGGGGTCGTAACATGATCTCTCCAAATTGGTGCTGAATATGACAATTTTTTACGAGATGTGACTCATGATGATATTTCTCAATTTGGCAATCTATATAATGATGTGTTGACCATGATGCTTGATTGCTTGATTTTGGAACAAGATGGATATTCTGAGTGGTGAAGATACATGATGGAAATACTATGATGATCCTAATGTTGAGTAGGAAAATTCAATCTCGAGAGATGACTAGATTTAAATTTTGGGGTCAAAATTCCTTTTAAGGTGGGGAGGATGTGATAACATGGATTCCCTCCTTATTCAGTTTATGGACATCTTGAATCATTATATGCTCTGATGTACTGAATAACCTCCCTCACCCTCAACTTGATGACTTTAAGTTATTTTATACTCAATTGATGAATTGATTTTGATAGAATAACACTTCATACCTATATGTGACTCTAATTTGAGTTTTGAATTAAGTGTCCTACTTTTTATTTATCTTCCACTTGCAATTGAAGTTGAACCACTTCAATGAACTCCCATTGCAATTAAATGTATGTCATGTTGCAGAGGATTCAACTATGAAACCAACTATTCAAAAATGAACTCAATCAGACACTCATAGCTCAGCATATCGCTAGTTGAGTATTAGCTTTTGGTCTTTGTTTTAATCTTGATTTAATAGTTCCTTTAGCCTATGTTGGGCCAAATTGGGGGTCACGGCCCACTATCCTCTCCTCACCCAACCATCCACCTCATTCCTCCTTGACCAATCAAAAATTGTCACATCACCCCTCAACCACTTTGGACATTTTGATCTTGCATCCACAGATCAAAGCCCCCATCCAACAACTAGCATGTTTTCCCCTTCCTCCATATACATTTTCCAGCGCAAACGTCATCGGAGTTCTACCTACTCCACACCTTGGCGCCACCTTTTTGTGCCATATTCCACATAATTGATGCTTCCCTTTCCTATATATCTCCCTTCTGAGTTGTTTGCCCCTCTTTTCTGTGCCTTTCACGATCCCTAGCCCTTTCTCTCTTCTTTTCTTCTCTAGCCACCATGGTGGCGCCACCACCCATTGTATTTTGGGCATTTGTCATTTTTTCTTCCTTATTGACATCTTGTTGCTTTGTTGCCTTTGGTTGGGCTAGCCTAACCCAACTGGCATGTTCCCTTGCCCCCTCGAGGTCTGTCTTACTACATATTCAGAGCTCTGACAACCTGCATTATGCGGCGCCACCGCGACCATGCGAGAGTTGTTTCAGGCTGGAGTGAAGGGATCACAATGCATCTCGACCCTCGATATCTCTATGGACCATGTCAGTTTGCTAATTGATGATTCAAATTTCTAGAATCTTGACCCACTACCGCCTCATTTCCTTCCTTGACTGAGGTCAACTATACCCAACGTGGGCACTAGCGAGGAGACAAGTCAGCAGGAGGACCCATTCCCTAGACTCCCCTATCATGGACCAGCAAGGGAACTTCATGGCTGCCAGATCAAGAATCAAGGCCCATAATCGGCCTGCATCATCTCTTTGGACGATCTCTCTCTCTCTCTCTCTTCCTAGTTTCATGTTAACTATTGCAAGTGTAATATCTCTTCATTCCTTGGGCCATTTTGGCCATATAATATATGAATTCGCATATAGAGAATGAGATCTATCTAATGGAACAGGTTTCAAGGCCAAATTAGTCTTGTAGTTCTACTAGCATGGTAAATTGATATATTTTAATCTCTTTCTTCATTTTCTATTTCATCTAATGCTCAAGCTTGGTCCTTTATTCCCCAAACTTTGATGTCAGCTTTAAATTAGTGAGTTAATTTGCATTATGCATCAATATTAGAAGTTTAACCATGCTTTTTCCCTTAAAATTGTCTAACATTGCATATATGACCTATGACGTGCTCCTAAATGCTAAAGACTACTCCCTTTATGCTTACCCTTGTTTGAATGTTCCTGAATCATTATGCTTGACCTAAATCAGTAACACGTCATACTTTGTGCACTCATATACTTTATGGATCATTTTTGTGCCGAATGTGATCAAATTTCCTAATCTTGACTTGAAATATAATCTAGCATGCATGTTGATAACTAGTCTCTAATGTTATGCAAATCTAGTTCTAATGGTGATATATGCCATATTATGACCTCAAATCAATAGCTTAATGACGTTTATAACACCTAAATCATATGGACCCCATTCTATACAATAACGGTGACCTCTTGTATGACCTTGACCCCTAACATGTCCTACATGCATAAGTTGATTGTTGTGCTATAATCTCGCATATGATGCTCTAATGCTATCGTTTCTATCTTAATGATTTCAAATCAGTAGAATCATCATGTTTTGGATCTACATCCTAACTTGATATACATAGTGCTTCTATGGATTGGACATGCACAATATTGCATGAATTGAGCTAGTATGACTAGTTATGATCTTGCATGTTTAAACAATGATGATAATCCAAATCACATGATTCCTTTACTCCTAAATCAGACTTTATCTCAATCTTATATTACTTAAAATGTAGATGGTTTTCCTAGGCCTTAATATTGATATTTGTGCCATGATTGAATTGATTACATGCTCGTATGAAACTTTGGACCCAAGTTGATCTATTTGAAACCTAGTTCTAGGGGAACATCCACATGACGTATACCATGTTTACCTTAATCAACCTAGTGATCTTTGATGCCATTCTATATCTTTTCATTGCAAGTTTCCCATGCTCTGGATCATGACTAGGAATCTTACTCATGGTTTACGAGTTTCTCTTTACGTGCAAGGTACACAATATCTCTTGACCCTACGATGTCGTTGGCATTGTTTATATGTATGCTTGTATGAATGCTTGGCTAGATAATTACTTGTTTGAGCTACTTGTTCCCTATGAGTAGTAATTTCATTTTGCTTGTAATATGTTGCATAAGCCTCAAACATAATTGAACTGGTCCATTATACAAACCTTAGGTACCTGCAAGTATTCTCTAGGGTAAGGGCACCAAGCATGAATGAAATAGGGATAACTCATTGACTTAGGTCTTGAGGTCCCTCACGTATATAAAATGATTCGATAATGTTGCGAACCCTTACAAACCCTTCCTTTATTGTTATAAAACACTTGATAATGTTGAGGTCACTCACGTATATAAAAGGATTCACTAATATTGATATATTTTATTTAATGATTTTGTAGTTGCCAAAGATCTTATATAATAAAACAACAAATTATGAAGTAGAAATGGGTACATGTTTCTCTATCCTCTTTTAGTATCTTGTTATGTCTTGTTGTTATTGCTTTTACATATATATTTCTTATGTGAAATTTCTGGGTCATTCTAGCAACGGGCACCCAAGTTCACTCATCTTTGTCTTTATACCCATTAGGAGTGTGGACTTAGGGTAACAAATGGCTCCTTGATAGACATGTAACAAAAAAATTAATTATGGTTGTATGGAATAGAGGTGGCATCATTTGTAATTACACATGAATCAATTATGTGTGCATGGAACAACAATAGCATCATATGTAATTACATTAGAAATTAACTATGTGTGCATGGAATGACAATTATTGGGATTTAGGTTACGAGTGCATGGGTGTGGTGCTACTTTTTATAATTAGACATCAATTAATTATAAGTGCAAGGAGTAGCAGACAAAACATTTGCTAATATTATGAGTGCTATTTGTTATAATTACTACATGTGGATCAGAGCATACATAATATGAATACAATATGTGATACAACCATGTTGTATAACAAGATGTCATCTTGGTTACATTTTTTTTATTCTCATTATAATTGTTATATTCACAATAGATAATGTTCCATAATCGAATATCGATTGTCATATTTAACTTTTTCATTCTTATTATGTATTCATGGAAAAACTTTCCTTATTATTATCATTTTTATGTAAATGGGTTTCATTCTCTTAGATTATAAAACTTCATACACATAGGTTGTATTATAGAGTGACTTCATTTTTTACAACTTTCTCATTCTCATTATGAGCTCCGTTCTCATTATAAGGTGTTCATTATTATTACACCTTTTGATGTTCTGAGGTACATTCTCTTGGATAGTAGAATTTGATACAACCTTGATTACAATTGTTTCCTTTCTGCTATGAATTATCTGTTCTGGTTAATAAAGAATGCCATCTTCTTTACTTTTTGTTATAACTCACTATGAGTTTCCAGAATACTACTTGTTTACATTTTACTTTTTATATTACAATATGTTTGTTTTAGTTACAAGGTGCTCTTTCGTAATATATTTTTTTCCTTTGCGCGTTATAGTTGCTCTTTGCTATTTATAATATGTTAGATCTCCTTACATTCTCTTAAAAACATCATTGGTTACAACTTTTTCTTTTTCATTATGAATATTCTATACACATTACGAAATGTTTCTTATTATTAGAAGTTTTGGTGTATCGAGGTACATTGTCTTGGATAGTAGAATTTGATACATCTAGATTGTATTACAAGATGTCATCATTAGTTACAGTTGTTTCCTTTTTATAACAATTATATGTTTTATTTACAAACTATTCTTTCTTAGTACAGAATATTATCTTTCTTTAGTTGCCATTATAACTCACTATACATCGTGAGAATGCTACTTTGTTTACATTTTTTGTATCACAAAATGTTTGTTTTAGTTACAATATGCTCTTTCATATTATATTTTTCGTTTGATGTTAGAGTTTTCCATTGCTAGTTACAATAAGTCAGCTCCCTTTACATAGAAATCCTCTTGCATGAATTGAATATTTTAATAGATTATGAAATTTCAAATCCAATATCACATTGAAATATAATACATGTATGAATATTGGTGTTTCACATCCAAAAATATCTTACTTTGCATCTTAAATTCTAGAATACTCTTAACCTTACAAAAAACACAACCATTTGTAGATTAGAGTTTTATCAAGAGCCAAAAATCATATACGCATATCGTGTACATACATATTGCATCCATATATATATATATATATATATATATATATATATATATATATATATATATATATATATATATATATATATATTACTACCCCACGTACAAAAATAGGGGAAAACATCGTCAGTTTTGTTGTCCTTTTCAAGATATTAGAATACTATCCAGAATTGAGGAAGTTGTCAACTACAATTTGTACTATTGGATCAGGCTTGCATCACTTATGCATGCACGTTGAGTTATTTACAACATAACCACCGCTACTCTGTGCACGTAAAATCAGCTACATATATAATTACAATTGGTGTCACCACTACTCCTTATTAGCAGAACACAATGGCAAATTGGGTATCGAATAACTAGGCTTATCTACCTGCGCAGGAAGCGAGTGAATATCCATATATACAGATATATATATATATATACATATATATATATATATATATGTATATATGCATATATATATGTATATATATGCATATATATATATGTGTGTGCATATATATATGTATATATATATATAGGCTAAATATTTTTTACCCACGCGGGTAACTTACTCTCGCTACCCGACACTATTGTATTGTCCGCCTCTTCCCCTGCGCGTGACCAACGATGGAAGATTCTGTAAATCTTCGTTGTTCATCGATTCTTCTCTGATCTCCTCCACCGCTGGCAAGCATCCGCCGTTAGACGGGCTCATACCATCCATCTGCCGCAGAGTATTGGGGTTTCTATTCACTGCTCTGGCTTCTCCCTCTCCTCCGCCCCTCTTTGATCCAGGAGCTCCAACTGACAGTGTGACTATTGCTTCCTAAGCTACATTGACGTTGACAAGGTCTCCTTCCGTATCGATCAAGTGCTCCAAGTGTGTCTACATCTTGCCCATCCTTTCCCTAGAGCAATGCCCCGATCTGAAAGCGGCGCCCGACCTAGAAGAATAGAGTCATTGTTCATTAATCCCCGAACCGCAAGAAGGGTTTTCCAGTTCTCAGTTTTCCTAGAGGAGGACGATGAAGGTGTTTCTGAACTCATCTGAACCCTATTTGGCTGTCGTCCGAGTATCAGGTGAACATATTGATAATCATCAGTTGAAATCATTGCTATTCAAGTGTGTCTGTCCATCTTCGAAATCTGATTTGTAATGTTAATACCGATTTTCCAAGAGAATGTTGATTTGTAATGTGTATACCGATTTTTCTATTCAAGTGTGTCTTTCCAACTTTGAAATCCATTTTATTCTGATTTGTATTTTGGGATACTAATCTATCTATACTGATTGACTAATAGTAGAAAATACAAAAGAATGTGTATTCATCTATCTGACTCTTGTATTCACAATGTGTTTTCTTCTCTCTGACTTTTGTATTCACAATGTGTATACATTTCTCTGACTTTTGTGTGTGAAATAAACCCAATTTTGTGTTTTCATTTTTCATTTTTGAAGCAGTTACTCATTTTTTATGTTGGGTTACTCTTTTGCCTTACAGAGTTACTCTCTGTTGTTTCAGGGTTACTCCTCTGTCCTGCTGAGTTACTCCGGTGTATTTGAACTAATTTGAACCTTATTTGGTGGTCGTCTGATTATCAGGTGAACAAATCTATAGTCATCAGTTTCAAATCCTTGCTCTTTTTTCTGCTGTTGTGAAGCTCACTTGAAAATCTACATATAAACTTATTTGTACAAGTTACCTATCTGTATTTTGTTTTTCAACTTAAGTGTTTATGTTCAACTTGGAAATCTATTTTATTCTGATTTGTAATTTAGAATACAAATCTTCTTTCAGTTACTCATTTGTTATGATTTTTTCTCTTCGGCCTGATAGAGTTACTCTCTGCTATTTCAGGTTTACTACTCTGTACTGTTGAGTTACTGCCAGACATTGTAATGGATCCCAGCCTTGATACATATGCTGCTAATTCAAATGTCGACCTTGGTAATGATAATGCTAATTCTTATCCTTCTGTTGGTGCTTCCACTCTGCCGTCAGCTACAGTTCCTAAAATTGGTCTCCACTTTTGAAGTTTAGATGAAGCTATCTCATTCTATTCTAGCTACGCTGGCATGATTGGTTTTAATATCAGGAAATATGATAATAGGTATGAACGGGGAACTAAGATTCTCGTCTCCAAAGATCTGGTTTGTGACCAGTAGGGTAGAATGGGCTATTCTAAGAGGTCACGAGGGCTTCTGAGCCCCGTTTGTGATAAAGTGGGTAAGTTGCAGGAAAATCTATCTAAGAAGCACAAGCGATCTATGAAGAGGTGTGGTTGTGGAGCCATGATCTGATTCACACTAGACAAGTCCTCATCCACGTGGGTTGTGACTGCCTTTGTTGAGGAACACAACCACGATCTTGTTGATGATGCACATCTCCGTTACCTGAAGTGTAACTCATCTCTTGATGAAACTCAAAAAGATATCCTTTCTTCCATGAGCCAATCTAACATGCATGTATCGAGACAATTTGCAATGATGGCATCTGAGTCTGGCGGCTATGAAAATCTGACATTTACTAGCAGACAAGCTCATGGACACATCAATAGCAAGAGGAAAGAGTCGGCCAAGTACAACGTCGACATGGTCTTGGATCGGTTTGCCAAGATTAAGGTTCTCGATTAGAAATTCTTCTATACATACCAAAACGATCCTGATTGTTGCTTGACTCATCTGTTTTGGGCTGATCCTGTTTTTGTTGAAGACTGTGGGTTGTTTGGCGATGTGATTTTTTTTGACACAACCTACCGCACCAACAAGTATTCGATGGTTTTTGGAATGTTTGGTGGTGTTGATCACCATCGTAAGACGGTCTTGTTTGCTTCAGCTCTTATGTTTGACGAGAAGTACGAGTCATTTTTCTGGGTTTTCAAGTAGTATCTACTTTGTTTTGGCAAAGAGCCGGTGTCCATCATAACCGATCAAGACCTGGCTATGAATGCTGCTATCCTTACTATTTTTTCGAATTTCAAGCATCGCTTCTGCAGCTGGCACATCCTAGAAAAGCTTCCCTCTAAGCTTGGTGGTCTTCCTAACAAGGATCAGATCATAAGCTCCTTGAATGATTGCGTGTGGAATGTGGATGATGTCGGTATATTTGAAGAGAGGTGGCATTCTGTTGTTGAGGAGTATGATATGTCGTGCATTACTTGGCTGTCTGACATGTATGCGATGCGTTCAGAGTGGGTTCCATGCTATATGCAATCTTCCTTCTTCGCGGGCATGAGGACAACACAAAGGAGCGAGAGCTTGAATGCATTCATTAGAAGCCATGGGAATAGTAAGAAGATTCTCTTTGAACTTGTCTGTTCATTGGAGACTGCTTACTCTCATGTACGGGTGATTGAAAATTTCAAAGACTTTGAAGACGAGTATAGTAATCTCCCTTTGTCATCACTTTGGCCTTTAGAGGAGCAGATGAGAGGTATATACACAAAGTCAATTTTTAAGATCTTTCAGAGTGAGGTTCATCAAAGCATGATATACAATGTAAAGGAAGCTTCAGAAGGTGTGTTTGAAGTGTATCGTGTTGGTGGCCTTGGATCTGCCCGCATCTTGAAGAAAAAGCTATCGAGTGAGATTTTTTATTGCAACTGTTACATGTTGGAATTCAAAGGTATCCCTTACAGGCACATCCTGTCTTATTTGAAGAGTCGTGACTTTTGCACTCTTCCCAAGCCATATATAATTAAGAGGTGGACCAAAGGCTAAAGAGAACATCCTTTGATTTTTGGCAAAGCGTTAGTTAGTCATCTATCCACTGGGAGGACTCTTAAGCTTGTTTCTGCCTGCAATTCGATTGTGAACATAGCGTGTAGGAACAACGTTGTAGATATTTGCCATGAAAAACTTCTAGCCTTGCGAAAGGAGCTGTTAGAATTGGATCTCGCTGATACTTGTGCAGATGCAGGTGCTGGTATAACTGCTTCAAATACAACTTCTTCTTCCGCTGTCAAGGTTCATATCCCCAATGTTTGCAAAACTAAGGGGAGACCCAAATTCAGAGATGCGAGGTTTAAATCTGGAGTTGAGATTGCCCAGTCTAAAAGAGAGAGGCAGTGTAAGAATTGCTTAGAGTTTGGTGTTAACCATGACAGCAGGAACTGTCCTAAGAAGTAGTGCATTCTATGATTGGGATTTGCTGCTACTATTTCTACTGCTCGTGTTCTGGTGATGTTGCTGCTGCTATTGATGTATATGTGGTTCTATATTTTTAGTAGAGTTTGTAGTTGATCAGTGTGTCAGTGAGGCATATTAAAATCTGTAATGGGGTTGTTCTTTTTGTGTAGTTTTGTGAAAGTGATTTTGTAACCTTCTAAGTACTTCACTTGTGTTTGTAATCTATCTTTGTGTTACCTTGTGCTCCAGCAGTTGTATGTATACTCTGAATATGTTACAAAGAATATGTTCTGATCAATTGTTATTCTTTTTGAAGAATATGTGTTTGTCTTTGTGTAAAATAGATACTCTTAGTGTTGTCACAGTTACTCTTATTGCTGTCATAGTTACTCGTAGTGTTTCACAGTTACTCTTATTGCTGTTAGAGTTACTCGCAGGGTTGTCACAGTTACTCGTAGTGGTTTTTCAGTTACTCATATTTTTTTCACAGTTACTCTAACTGCTATTTGAGTTACTTGTAGTGCTTGTTCAGTTACTCGCATTGTTTTCATAGTTACTCGTAGTGTTTCACAGTTACTCGCAGGATTTTTCAGTTACTCGCAGGGTTTTTTCAGTTACTCGCAGGGTTTTGTTCAGTTACTCGCATGGTTTCTTCAGTTACTCGCAGGGTTTTTTCAGTTACTCGCGTGGTTTTTTAAGTTACTCGCTTGGTTTTTTCTGTTACTCACAGTGTTTGTTCAGTAACCTTCGAAAGGGTTTCTTCAGTTACTCGTAGGGTTTTTTCAGTTACTCGCGTGCTTTTTTCAGTTACTCGCTTGGTTTTTTCAGTTACTCACAGTGTTTGTTCAGTAACCTTCGAAAATACAACAGGAACATCTTGTAAAGTAACTCAACCTGCATGAGAGAAAGTGTTCGATTCCAGAAAAAATTAACTGTATCAACACTAAGAGTAATAGTAGGAGTACAATGAGTAACTGTGACAACACTAAGAGTAACTGTGATAAAACAAAACGTAACTCTTGCGTTCAAAAAGTAACTTTTTTACTTTGCAAAGTAACTATTGTGGAAATACTCCCCAGTCCCTCCACCACCAACCCGTCCCTCCCCACGAGGCCTGCTATCCTATTTTGGTGAATCACGCTCCATTTAATGCATTAGAAGAAAAGATATGTACAATGCACAAATTCTATTAAAGAAGGAACCAGAAAAGTGAAGAAAAGAGAGTGTAGAGCTATAAAGATATGTACAAGAGTTTGTTGTACAATGTAAAAGTACAAACACAGAGCACTACTATGTCATCAGAACAGCACAGAGCACTGCTGCCATCTTTGCAACACCAACAACACAGAGCACTACTGCCCATCTTTACAGCACCAACAACACAGAGCACTGCTACCATCTTCTTTTAAGTTGATGCCAACACGAACAACCTACCTTCTTCACAGCCAACTTCTTTACAACCTACCTTCTTCACAGCCTACCTTCTTCTACCATTACTAGTTTTCTCACAACCCTCAACACAGCCTACCATGGATCCGTTCATCCAGCCCATCAACTACACCCTTCACGACAAGACAATGGAATCCATTCAACTTCCTATAGAATGGAAATATCTCCATTTTCACATCAAACCAGGCAACACCACCTTCCATATCGGAAACCAAACATTCCAGATAACCCTTATGCAGAATAAAAATGGATCACTTTCAAATGGTAAGGGTTGGAAAAGGACGATCGCACAACTCAATATTCACAAAGGTTGGATCATCTTCCTCAAGCCAACTGATCACCAGACTATCACAGCATGGATCACAAATCAGTTCTTAGAAACACCAACCGAGCTTCTTCCGCTCTTCAAAATTCCTAGTGAAGAAGTATTCTCTGGAATGGACGACTCTGCAGATCAGCTCTTTGTTAGGGACAAATACCAAGCACCGCCGGAATCAGCTGTAAATCCATTATAGGTTGACTCATCTACAACAGCGGACACCTCAACATATACAGAAGACACTGCTTCTTCTTCTGTCCAGCCTTCCTATCATAAATAGGTATGCACCGCCGCCCTTTTCTCCTAGCCTTTTGGTCGATAATCTTCCCCATCACTATCTATACCGCCCCCCAACCATCCTGGGCTCAAAACCTATTTATGACTCATGGGTAAATCCTTTACAGGTTGACTCATTTACAACAGATATGAACTTCTCAGATACGAACTTGTGTTTTGGCTTGATGTCTATGCTTTGCAATGGAGGGAATTGTGTATGATATCTCTCGCCAGGGATGGATCCGACCCCCTGAGCTATTTGATTTTTATGTTCAGTTGATGGACCTTCTTTATAACTGATCTGGCTGTATTTTTATGTCAGTTGGTGGACCTTCTTTATAGCTGAATTGGCTGTATAATATATAACACTTTATGCTTTGAATGTTGTAATCTTGAATGTTCAACTGCAGTGTTTTTGTCTGATTATATATACTTTCAGTTAGCATGAGAAAAAATACATATAAGTTACTTAAGCATTACTATCAGTTAAGTAATTTGCAGTGTTTGTTTAGTTACTCAACCATTACGTGCAGTGTTGAGTTACTTGCAAACTTGTTTCAGTTACTCACAGAATTTTTTTAGTTACTCGCATTGTTTGTTCAGTTACTCGTAGGACAGTTACTCGTAGTGTTTTCGCAGTTACTCTAACTGCTATTACAGTTACTCGCAAGATTTTTTCAGTTACTCGCAATATTGGCACAGTTACTCGTAGTATTGTCACAGTTACTCGCAATGTTTTTTCAGTTACTTGTAGTCCTTTTTCAGTTACTTGGAGTGTTTTTTCAGTTACTCTGAGTGTTTTTTCAGTTACTCGGAGAGGGTTCAATGACTCACATAGTTGTCCAGTTACTCGCATAGGGTTCAGTTACTCATATGGTTGTCGCCAATGCATGTTTGTTATTCAGTTACTCGCATGGCTGTTCAGTTACTCGCAGAGGGTTCAGTTACTCGCATTGTTTGTTCAATTACTCGCAGTGTTTGTTCAGTTACTCGTAGTGTTTGTTCAGTTACTCGCAGTGTTTGTTCAGTTACTCCCAGGGTTGTGACATTTACTCGCAGTGTTTTTTCAGCTACTCGCAGGTTTGTGATAGTTACCCGCGGTGTTTTTTCAGTTACTCAACCATTACGTGCATTGCTCAGTTACTCACATGCTTGTCACAGTTACTCGCAGGCTTTTTTAGTTACACGAATGGTTTTTTTAGTTACTCGCATGTTTGTGGCCGTTACTCGCAGTGTTTTTGCAGTTATTCTAATTGCGATTTGAGTTACTCGCAGTGTTTGTTCAGTTACTCGGAGAGGGTTGTTCAGTTACTCGCAGTGTTTGTTTAGTTACTCACAGGGTTGTGACAGGTAGTCGAAGTGTTTTCTCAGCTACTCACAATCCTTTTTCAGTTACTCGTAGTCCTTTATTAGTTACTCGTAGTTCTTTTCCAGTTACTCGCAATGTTTTTCTGTTACTCTAGGGTTGTGACAGTTACCCACAGTGATTGTTCAATTACTCAACCATTACTGTCGGTTACCCAAGCATTACTCTCAGTTACTCAAGAGCTAATCCCAAGGTTTTTTCAGTTAGTCGAAGTGTTTGTTAAGTTACTCAATCATTACTGTCGATTACTCAAGCATTACTTTCAGTTACTCAAGCATTACTCTCGGTTACTCAAGCATTACTTTGGGTTACTCAAGCACTCGGTTACTTTCAGTTCAGTTACTCGCATGGTTTTTTCAATTACTCATAGTAGTTTCAGAGTTACTCTTACAGCATTCAAAGCATAATGGTATTTAAAGCATTCAAGAACATAAGCATTCACACCATAAATGTATTCGAAGCATTTAAGATCAGCTGTACATTCAGTCTTTTTGCAGCACACTAATAAATAATCCATTTTAATCATATGTACATTTCACCAAAATATAAGGGCAAAATCAATATTGTTCAAGATGAGATGTACATCAAGATCAACTGTACATCAAGATCAGTTGTAAATTCAGACTTTTAACAGTTGTACATTCAAGAGCATCTACATTCAGCTATACACAGCTTATACAACAGAATAACAGAAGGCTATTGTTCTTATTTTACAATCAAATCATCAGTAATCCAGTTTTTTAGCTGGATTTTAGCCATTTATCAAAGCTTGTAACTATTTCTTCCTCTGAGATCTGTTCTTCATCCATTTTTGTTTTTGTTTCTTCATTCTTCTCTGTTTCTTGTTGTTTCTCAGCTTCATCTTCTCCTCCCTTGTTATCATTAGATATACCTTCTTTGATGTCTTCGCTTTCATCTTTTTAATCATATTTTAGAGGCTGCAGCTGCCCCCTTTCCATCATTCGCTGAAAAGCATCAGCCCTTATTGCCGGTATGTCTTTGGAGGTGAAGTCCATAGTTTTTACATTAACTAGGAACTCTAGGTACTTCATGACAAAGATCCCACAGTCAAGTGAGTCTTCTTCCTACTGTGGGAAGATCGGGTACTCCCGTTCCCACTACGACAACAGGCTTCCCTTTTCCGGTGCACCCCTAAAGAATTTGTGCACTATACCCACCTGCATTAAAAAAACAAGATATTTATTCATCATCAATTAAAGATCATTAATCCTTTCAATCCACTAATAATAGACTTAATTTTTATAGATCACTTACCCATCTATTGAATTCTTTTCTTGAGTTGCTACTCCAAGTCATTGAATTATAAGACCGGTGTGCTCCATCCCTGAAACTGGCTTCATACAAGTGCCAGTGGTTGTCGTTGTTTAGTATTGTGAACACCGAGTCCATTGCGTCCCAATCTTTCATTGGAACGTTTAATTGTGGAGATAGCATGTCTATCTACTCCATGGTGATGTCATCAGCATTAAATGATAGCTTTTGCTGCAAATGTAGAGTTTAAAATTCACATCTATAAGTTTCAATTTGTGTTTCTATATTGTAATTTCATGTAATTTTGTATACAAAGTTTATTTGTCTTACCGAAGCATAAGTGCTCATGCAGTGCCACATCAACCCCTTCTTCCTCCGCTTGCTTGTGCTCTCCTTGAGCATCTGTATAAAGCAGTCAAGAACCTGAATAAAACCAAAAGCTTTCTCAGTTTAGCAATCCAAATTATCTATTTCAAAGAGTTACACTACGTTCTTGTTTCTTACAGGTGATTGTGTCATTTGATCCTTGTACAGGAGGGCGGCGAGGTCCTTCCCCGTGCACCAAGTTTCTTCATTGAATTTCCATTCTCGTTTTGACCTGCCAATTATTTTTATAGATTTTATACATATGAGTTGGATATTGAAACATTAATGTTTTATCATTTTACACTTGACAATAACCAATTCTCTTACATTTTTTCTATGTTGTCCATGAAGTGATGGACAATTTCTTTGGTTTCTTTTGTTTTGAAATGTTCAAAATCTATGAAATTGGACATCTTGTGTTGTCAACAACAATAGAGCAATCCATGTTAGAATCAATCTTCATTTTTCCCAAGTTACTTAAGCATTACTATCAGTTACTCAATCATTACTCTCAGTTACTCAAGCATTACATTCAGTTACTCAAGCATTACATTCAGTTACTCAATCATTAGGTTCAATTACTCAACCATTATATTCAGTTACTCAAGCCTTACGTGCAGTTACTCAAGCATCAGGTTCAGTTACTCAAGCTTTAGGTTCAGTTACTCAAGCATTACTTGCAGTTATGATATACTTGAAAGGAGATGAAACTTACCTTTTCCTCCCTTCTTTTCTTCACATTTTTCTCTATGCTTCCTATCTTTAGTTCTTCCATCCTCTTCTTCTTCTTCAATCTTTTTTTGGGCTTCTTCTGCCCTTCTTCTTCTTCTACTATCTTCTCCTGTTGTTCGCTCCCTTCTTCTTGTTTCTTTTATTCTGCATCTTCTATAGACTTTGGTTGTTCAGAACTGTTGTCTTTTGTTTCTTTCTTCTCCTCTTCATCAGCATTTTTCCTGTCCTCACTGTGATCTTCTGATTCCACGTATTTTCTTCTGAGGGTCAACCTTCTTCATTTCGTCGTTGGGTCGACATCCTTTGTCGGTGTGTCTTTCGGTTCATCTACATTCACCGAGGCAAAACCCTCTACAAATTCTTTGAATCCACTTTTAGGTGACTGTGATTTGTCACCCTCATCTTCCCACTTTCTTTTTAGATTTTTATTTTCTTCTTCTAACTTATCTATTCTTTCTTCTAGCCTTTTATTCTCCAATTGCAACTCAGTGAATTTCTCAACACTTATTCTTGTGCAGATCTCCTTATTCATTTTGAGCTCCTCCTCCAACATTTGAATTCTTGTCTCCAGGGTGGAGGTGTCAAGAGTGTCTCCCTCTTCGATGATTGGCTTTGTTGGTGCCTTATTGGTTGTTGGCGTACATTTTTCTGGCATATCCTTCGATGATTTTATAGCCTGCCAATCATCTCCCTAGTCTACCACTATCATTTGACAAACTTGTCCAACATATAAATAAAAATAATGTGTCCCAAATGAAACATGTATGATTATGTTGTATATTAGATTTTGTAACAAAGATTAGATAATCTTACATCCCTAGGGTCCACTACCCCTAATTCCATCAATTTCTCGACCGGCGCAAACAACTTTTTTATCCTTGGCTTGGAGTCAAGGAATGTTGGCTTTGCCATCTTTGTCATCTCATATGCCCAAACCTGCATGTAATATATAGAAAATATAATGCATATGTAACTGCCCCCCCCATAGGCAATATTATATCAATGTAGATGAATATGATTTTATTCACTTACGCATAGGCACATGACACAGCCTGTTGTGTACAGGGTGTTCTTAGCCCCTAACTCCTTTCCTTCTTAGCTGTACATTCTCCTTCAACATCTTCATATTCTTGAAGATACTCCCATGCACCAGCTTTTCCCAATTCATCTACCCAGTGGAAGTGACATCATCTAGGTAGTGGATAATGTAGATTGGTGTGCAATAGCTAGTGTCTGGGATTAGGAATGTTGCTAGTAGGTGCAACATCCACGCACAACACATATTTTTATTGTCTGCTGGATTGTTGGTCTTGGCATATTCTTGCCAAAGTTTTGTTAAGTTGTCCTTATGCAGGACATCTTTTTCTCTCAACTTCTTTGAGGTCTCACCTTCATTTCTATTTTTACAAGTCGCCTTGGAAAACTCTTGCCATATCGACTTTACTATGTCAGAATCTTTCCTTTGTGTTATTTTTATACCTTTGCTGGGGATATCTAGAATTATCCCCACGTCATCTACTGTCATCCTTCTCTCCAATCCGTTGGCCAGTAGAAATATGTCTTCATCGACATATCTATCTATTAAATCCTCTAACAAGCCTATGTCAACCGCAAGATTTGGCATCTTTATGAGGTTTGCAAAGGTTGTTGAGCTCAGCATCATAAGTTGTTCTTTTGTATACACCATGCTCTTGTTGGTATTGATATAGCTCTTTAAGGAGCACCTGTGGTACAGTCTATTTACTCCCACTGTAAACATATCAAAATTTATCGTTAGAGCTCATTGTTTATTTTGTAAAAGAAATTTAATAAACTGTAAGTAACTGAAAATTAAAACAATTACAAATCCATACAATCTTACCTTTCTCGTTAGCCTTTTCTATCTCTTTTTGTTTTTGACTTGCATTTGTACTCTCCTCATCCCCTTTGCTTTCTTCTCCTGCATACGAATAGAGTTATTCCAAGAATGTAGTATTTAGCTTAACAATATTTTTTTATAGTTTATTCTCGGTTACTCAAACATTACTCTCAGTTACTCAAGCATTATGTAATAGTTACTCAAGTATAAATTTCAGTTACTCAAGCATGACTATCAGTTTCTCAAGCATTACTATCAGTTACTCAAGCATTACTCTCGGTTACTCAAGCATCAATATCGCAGTTCAGTTACTAAACCATTACGTGCATTGTTCAGTTACTCGCAGTCCTTTTCCAGTTACCCGCAGACTTTTTTTAGTTA
Source organism: Alisma plantago-aquatica (assembly GCA_963693085.1). Lineage (NCBI taxonomy): Eukaryota > Viridiplantae > Streptophyta > Magnoliopsida > Alismatales > Alismataceae > Alisma > Alisma plantago-aquatica. Next base: position 1,186,356,843 of record OY856411.1, on the reverse strand, counting down.
CTCGAATTAACAATGAACGTAATGGTTGAGTAACTGAACAACCCTCTCCACTCAAGCATTACTCTTGATTACTCAAGCATTACTCTCGGTTACTCAAGCATTATGTTATAGTTACTCGAGCATAAATTTTAGTTACTCAAGCATTACTCTCGGTTACTCAAGCATTACTCTCGATTACTCAAGCATTCTGTAATAGTTACTCAAGCATAAATTTCAGTTACTCAAACATTACTATTAGTTACTCAAGCATTCTGTAATAGTTACTCAAGCATTAATCTCAGTTACTCAACATTAATCTCAGTTACTCAAGCATTATGTAATAGTTACTCAAACATAAATTTCAGTTACTCAAACATTACTATCAGTTACTCAAGCATTGCTATCTGTTACTCAAGCATTAATCTCGATTACTCAAGCATTAATTTCAGTTACTCGAGCATTACCTTGTTGTTCAACTTTTCCCGCTTTGTTGCACGCAGATTCTTTCTTCTCAATTCCTCTGTTGCCTCCACGACCAGCAGTAGCAACCTTACTGCGCTTTGCACTTTTTGATTGAGGTTTGATCCATGGGGGAGCTGTAACCCCTCTTTTTTTTTCTTTCTTTTGTGTCTTAGTTGTTGAAGAAGTAGCTTGCTTATCCCCTTCAGTAGCAATCACAGCTCCTGTTTTGACCTCTTTCTGTATTGTCTAAGGAGTCTCAGTAGCAAACCCCTTCTCCATTTCTGCAGCTTCTTCTTTCCCCTCTTCTTCTGCTTCTGTGTCCTTGGTAGCCTCTTTCTTATCCCCTTTTAGAGTTGTCAGAGTAGTCTGGTCTTGTATTTCCCTTTCTGCGGCTGATGCTGCTTTTCCCTCTTCTTCTGCCTGTTTTGCTATCTTCTCGTCGGCTTGAAACTGGTGCGTTTCGAAGTCGTCGTCGCCTATTTTGACCACTGTCGGTCTATTCTTTCTCCACGGAGGCATAATCGACGATTTTTTTGAGGCTTTCTTCATCCTCGTCATCTCTGAGTATCTGACGAGTGGATGAAGGAGCAATTGGAGGAGATGATGATGGAGGAGGTGGTGATGAAGGAGCGATTGGAGGAGGAGGTGTGCGACAATGGGAAAATCACTGGGGAGGGCGACGAGTTGGGGTTTTGCTTCAGTGGGGACGACGACGAATTGGGGTTCGCTAGCTGCTCTCTCCGCGCGCTGGTTTTTTTTTTGCTTTTTTCCGCTCCGGGTTGCGGGAGTACTGCTGCCGGGTAGCGTAATCTAGTTACCCGCGCGGGCAACTAAAACTATCTCATATATATATATATATATATATATATATATATATATATATATATATATATAAATACATATATATATATGTATATGTATATATATGTGTATATATATGTGTGTGTGTATATATATGTATATATCTGTATGTATATATATATATATATATATATATATATATATATACACATCACTTATTTAATTTTGAATGTATAGTAATAGGATACAATCCTTGAAATTTATGTTTTTATTCATTACCTTATAGATTCAAAATTGTATCTAGTTTTATAAGAAGTTTCTACTTGATATATAATTCAATAATAAATAGTGACCTCTGTTTTGATTTTAGAATATTTCAAAATAACAATTCTTAGCCCGTTGAAATAATTTATAAATTTAATTTTACAAAAATTATACCAAAAAATTCCAAACTTCTTATTATAATTCATGTATATATTAGGGAAAAAAATTAGCACTTTCATTTACCTCATAATTGAATATTCCATAACTACTTAAGAAATGTCACGATATGATGGACTATTGTTTACATGTGACAAATAAATACATAAGTGCATTTTAGAACTTTATTATTTATATTATCGAATTGAGATTATTATGTAGGCATGCCATTCATGTCCCTATGTTGCAATCATCACTTTAGTAACTCTCTATATGGATAAATCATCAAATTGAAGCTATCATGTGATTCATTGAATTGGACTTCTGAAACTAGGTTTAGTTAATGAGGTTATTTAGCTATAGGACAATAGATTTTTCTAATAGAAGTTATAAATACATATATGTGCATTAATATCACATCCCTTACTTATTGTCACTATACATTCATTTTGTATGAGTATTATACAAAAATAATCAATATCAATGTGCATTAAACCTTTTGCATTGCCTAGGATTTTTCTCCATTGGTACTCCTATGTTCCAACCTTGATTGGTTCTTTGGGTTAGTTGCATATATGAATTGAGGGTTGTAATTATTTTTTCAATAATACTTAGCGTTAGCTGCCCATAGGTGGAAACCAATATATTTTTATAGTTAGGTGAAGAGTTTCATTATCTTATGCAAACTCAAAACTAGTGATCATAGAAAAAATAAATGTGGCTTACTTATTGTTTTAGATTTTATAGTCAATATTTATTTATAGATGTATGCTATTTAACAAGACTTGACCTTATGCATGTAGACATCTTGGGTTTCACGAGAGTTAGGGGAGAGCCATCCAGGATATTCACATATGAGAGTTTCCTATTAAATTAATCAACATTTAGAGCTTCAAATCTGGTGTATTAGACGACGCAATTCTCATATTTGTTGTTCCGTTCGATTGAGTTTCAAATTTATATTAAAAAAACTATCATAGCATATCGGTCTTGCTAATTTCAAAGGAAATGAATCAGTTAGCACATTTGTAAGAATAATTATCAATATAGCACCTTGTAAGAAATCAAACTACCAAATTACGGTCTAAAAACGTCACTTGAAGTGATGTTTGATTCCTTCTAGGTCAGAAAGCCCCGCAATTATTGATAACTATAACCAAAAAAAATCTCTCAACGTTGCACTTTTAGCTTTTTTCAAAATTATAAATAAAATGACAATAATTGTGATCCTTGTTGACATGGAACACATAAAACACCACTTTAAGTGGAGAATTCCACACAAAGCATGCTATTTTCGGCGATTTTTTGCAAGGAGTGATATATCTGTAAATTTTTTATAAAAGTATACTAGACATTTTAACACAAATAGTTTGTCCCTTTAATCAACGGATGTGTTGCATGCAATAAACTATGACTATAACACATGCTCTTGCAAATATTCCCTCTCGAGCAAGACCAGAACATCATCCATTCAAATGACTGCCATCAATAAGCATAATAAGTATACACATTACAGTGAATCAGGTAAACACTTGATCTTAAATAGTATAATATTTGCAGTTGTATTTGGTGCTACTTGTTCAGAACTTGATCATTACTACCATTTGAATTTACCGGTTACATTTCCACTTCATCCATCACACTATGTTGTATTAAGTCAAAAATTCATATTTATTAACGAAACCAGTACTACTGATATGTGGAAAAACTCCTTACATATTCAGGAAGTCAAGACACACATTGCTATGTTCAAGTTACAAGAGGTAAGCTATTATCCTAGTCGGAAGGTGAAATGCCTTAAGATTTTATTTTCTTAGTTGACTATTCCATACATCCATTCACTTGGACAAATGAGCCAGTAACCGCAATTTCACAAGTCATCAATCTGACCAACTTACATGGTACGAAAGTGCGTTGTACTTGCTCGTGATCGACATTAGGGGCCGTTTGGGAGCTGCAATTGGCGGCAGTATTGTATTTAGATTAGGTATTCTAACGGCTGCGTTTATATTAATGTTGTTTGGATAATGGCATGTGATTTATCTCTGTCGTATTCAGAATGCCGCATTTTTGGCCCTTCGTATTCTGCGGCCCTTTCAAAGCTCGCCCAAATCGGCGAACTTCGGAACTACAGAAAAAGAATTCCGCTCCCGGCCGGACCCAATCTCTCCCGATCCGGCACTTCTCTCTCATCAGCGATCGCCTCCCCATCGTTCTGCCTCCGGCCCCGGCCACACACATCATTTCCTCTCTTCTTGCACCTACAGAGTGCAGAGCGCTCCCCTCCGTCTATTCCTTGTCTGCTGCCTCGTTTTCCTCCTTGCTCATTTCCTGCTTGCGACTAATCTTTCCGCCGCCACACTTTGCTCTGCAGTTCTTCCGCCATAACTGGACGCCCAACGCCTCCCAACTGGTGCCGAAGTGCGCCGTCTTACAATCATCCACCACATTCCTTATCTCCTATTTTCTACTCCACATTTTCCTGTGATTGAGAAGCTGTGAAAGGAAAGTTCTGGAGTGCGCCTGCTTTGCTGGTATAGTAGAAATATCTACGAGTGAAACTTCGGATATGCAAACGAACAATTCTTCAATTGCGGCATTCTAATCTGATGCAATTAGACTCCTGTAATTTGCAAATCCAGAAGTACTCTTGAGTACTCCATCCAAACGGGACCTAAGATAAGAAATGGGAAAGAGCGGAAGCTTAGAAGGCATACTGCCAGAGGCCTCCTATACTGCCACTTTTAACACCCAACATTTCCGAGAATAATTAAATATGCATATGTTCGTGAGATAGGAGAACGAACGTTGCGATACGTTTATGTGACAGGAGAATAAGCGAAGCTATTAGTCTTCATTCCTAGCATAGGGAGAGAAAACTTATCAACCTTATGCTAATATGATGAATGATATGATCGAAGGCATGACATAAGACCTTGTGCGCTCTCAGAAAAGAAGTCATTCAAGTTCTTGCTCAGTTAATAACTTGTTATAAACAACTAACTAACTAGTTACTTAACCAACCAACCAACTAGTCGTGGCACTAGTGCTAATAATCAAATTTATTAACTAACTTGTGACGTCATTGGTTATTGTACATATACTTTTTGTCGCATTTGTTTCAAGTAGAAAAAACAGATGTATTAAGCTGCCACCAAAACTGTGCGAATAAGATTCTTTTTGACAAGACCAACGGTGATCAAAATTAAAACTACTTAAACGCTAAACTGCAGAAGAATTGACAAGACCAAGGGTGACAAGACGGAATGTTTGTAGCTTTATGAATCGGTTTACCAGATGATTCTGCACGCATACGAGAACACCATTTCCTATGCTGACCACGTTTTGACCCAGAAACGCAAGAACACCATCCCCATGTTGCTAACTATACGAGAAATCATTCAACTGCTCCTGCTTCACACCGATTGGTTCGCCACAGAGAAACATTGCACTTCGTTCCCGTCGCGAATTAGAGACTGGTAGCACTGTCTGGGCAGTCTGTCCCGCTATGTTCTCTGGTCGGCTATGTTGACCTTGGTTGTCGCCCTCCTCAGCTGCGGAGTTGCTTAACCCCGCGATGCCGGGTCCATCATACTGAACTCGGTTGTGCGCCACCTCGTCTGGTTGTGGTCGGTTGCCAAGTCTACCGACTACCAGCAGCACTATGATTCCATCGACCACGACGATCAGAGCTCCGGCCACAGTGCACAGCGCGTAGCCAAGTCCCACCTCTAAAGAGAAGTTGTCCGCTGGCTCGAAGAGGATGTTGCCCGCGCTCTGTCCCGAGTAGATGTTGCTCACAGGCGTCATTAATTAGGGCATGTTTGATTTGCAGGATTCCACTGGATTTATATAAATGCTGGATTCAGATAATCCCAGGTGAAATAGATTCCTGGCTTTGAATAGTTCTGCAAATGAGAGTTTTAGTTTGGTTTTAGCTGTATTGACCCTACGCTGCATGGTAAGCCGCCCCGTGAAAAGCTCATATAACCACCGCTATGCACGCTGACCCAGAAAGAAATAGCAGCGCTCGGCACGCTGGAGCACGGCGTCCAGCAGTTTTGAAATGTATATCTCTATCCAGTATTACTACAGTCTAAAAAGTGCAGGATAATGTTGATTTTCCCGCTCCTGATAACCAAATCTAATATTTGCCTTGTCGGATCACAGAACACAATACAATCCCACGGAATACAGTTAAACAAACGTGCCCTAAGTCGACGATGCTCATCTTTTCCGTGGAATTGTTCCCCCCGGCACCAGGGGGTTGTTGTCCGACGGTAACACTGAAACCCTAGCGTGCCTGATGAGGAAGCAGACGCAAGCGAGCATCAGTAAGGTGTCCGCGACGTCCAACAGCTCGATGAGGAACCTCAGGACGTTGGCACGGTGCCGCGCGGTAGATGTCCTCCTACGGGGAACATTGCCGTCCCTTGTGTGATTCCTGATGGGCGAATCGTCAACATAAGTTGCTAAACCAAGTCAGAAGAAAGAAGATCCAAAGGGACGGACGGCGTAAGAACGTATGAAGTAGTAGTTTTGCGTAGACACCTATGTGAATGGATGGAGAACAGGGATTGGATTGAGAAGCTTCTTCGCTGCTACCTCCCTCTCGATCTTGCTCCTTCCTGCAGCTTCTTGGAGACAAAAGTTGCAACGCCAAAACCCTATCGACCGAATCAAACATGTTAATAAACAATTTTTTTATAGATGAGTCCCCTGCCGTCGGCGTGGCACCGCCTATTCTTCATCTAGAAACAAAGGAGGCCCTGAAATGCCGTAAGCACCATCCGTTGATGTGAAAATTGTAGTATAAGACGGGTTTTTTGGTTATTATATATGACAGTCAATGAAACTGCAACATTTCATATCCAAAACTTACTCTTGAACATAAAAAATCTACTATATGCATTTTAGTAAAAATCTATTAGCTCTGATCAATTTTTTACAAGACATGTCCTATAATAAAGACATCGTGATTGAGTGTTGAAATCTTCTATCTGAGTAGGCAAAAAATATAACATTTCATTTGTCTTACAAACCTTGGACTGTTTCCATATACGTGTGAAAACGCACCTGCTATGTACGTCTAAAATGAAATATGTACTATTTAAAAACAAATTATTATGAAGCCAAGCATTATATTAACAATTCACAAAGAGGACTATATATATATATATATATATATATATATATATATATATATATATATATATATATATATATATATATATATATATATATATATATATATATATATATATATATATATAGTTACATATTAGATCGCATTGAATAAACTTGACATGAAACTTAACAGTTAAAATAGATGAAGTATTTTTAAAATTGTCTTTTTTTTTCAGGGAAGAAAATAACTATAATATTCTAGGGTTGGACTTTTTAAGTTATACTCTAATTAAGAAAACAATGTCAAGATATATAGACATATACATCATAAAAAGAATTCAAACACACATGCAAAAAAATAGATTGAGGTTGTTATTTAAATTCCAAAAAAAAATAGTAGATAAAAGTTTCTTATCGATGATAAATTCTTTCAAACAAATGTTTTAGGTCAACAATTTTGTACAATCTTCTAGTGATACCAGACCAAATTTGTTGTTTTCTCTAGTTCCCTCTTATTTCTATGACTTCTCAACAAGAGACCCCCACTTTCAACTCTAACTGTATTCAATCTATGTACTTATTTTCACATTACAATTTTTTATAAAATATTTAAAGCAATTAATTTTCTATTGTATATATTATCTCAATGCATTATTTTGTACCTCCTCTCTATTTTATTTACTTTGTTTTTCATATAATTTGACCTTATATTTTATATTTATATATATTTATCTTGGATCTTTATGAGGTGTAATGAAAATGCTAGATGTTTTATTTGTGTGGTAGATTACATATGAAATGCACACAAAGTATATACCTTAGTGATGGGTTACTTCACACAAAATAACTTGTAAATATATTGTGCTTGCAAAAAGGTTTCTTTTCCCTAGATATAGCTAAATTGAATTGTTTTGGCACATGATTTGTGCTTTCCTTTTTGATTAAATGACTCAAATTTTCATATATAAGAAATTATTGTAACACTGTGACACCCTAACCCCTATAAACCATAGGAAGAGAGATCACTAAAAAACTAAAATGACCACAGTAAACTTCATAATTCAAGAATGTCAAGGTAAGGGTGAATGGTTGTCCCCTAACGCTCGAGCAATGTAGCACGAAAGGTGGAACTCGACTCTAGGGGAGGGGGGCTTATCCACTGGTGAGCACCACTCCTCTCTCCTAAGCATAATTTGACTAGGATCATTTGATGGCTTTTCTGTCTATGGGTCTCAGGTGGTCTGATCCCTCTCCTTTCTTTGTCTCCTAGTTGTGGCTTTAGGCTAGGTCTGAGCCTAATCTGTGTGGTGGCTGAGTAGAGTGGGAAGTTGGTGGCAATTCTTGCAGTGCCTCTAGGATTCAATTATCATTCATGTTGGGTTTTTAGGGGAGACAGAGAAGGCAGCGGAAACAAAAAATTTTCTCCCCCAACCCATACTGAGGAAATGCGTCAACGTCTATATAATAGGAAAGGATGGTTTACGGAATCATACCTTGTCCCGAGGCTTGCTCGGCGACAATACCTCGCGCAATGCGCGGTCTTCAACTCCGGTCTTGGACGGTGTCTGTGCAGCTCCTGGTCACACCGGGACTGACGACTCCTCCTCCTACCGGACTGTCGGATGACAGTTGTCCTCCTGAGCGGCAGTGTCCTCCCACCTCTTTAGTAGTCCACACGGACCACCTGGAACTCAACACTCCTTGTCCCACAAGGAAGTGGAAGGAGTCGCACCCTCCTGTTGACGTACTAGTCGCCAACACACTCTCCTGCTGCCAGTTGCAACTGCAGTTGTCCTTCCCTTGCTGCACCTCCCTTTTGTGGGAAGTACTTGCTCGGGCTCTCTCTCGGTTACCAAAACCAGAGAGAACGACAACTTCGCAAAGCAACCGGCTTGCATTGAGTTGTTCTTTGAGAAGCCCCAATACCCCTATATATATAGGTGGATCATGGGATAGGGTTCTCTGTGTCCGGCAATATGGGACTAAAGCAGGAGTAGAAGGGTTCGAGAATTTTCCACAAAGAGCAACCGGTTCGCAACTTGAAATGATCGGTTCACAACTGAACCGATCGGTTCGGCCATTGAGCCGATCGGTTGGACCTGAGCCGATCGTTTGGGGCACTCCAACCGATCAGTTGGTGCCCTGAACCGATCGGTTCATAGTCCTAATCCGGCTCAAAAAGACTTTTCTTGTTTCGTTCCCAATTGGTATCGAATACCAATGTTATTCCCAATCGAATTGAGCAATTTGAAACCAAAGAAAATTCTTGCCGACATGACTTTTCCCAACTGGTCGGTTGCACCAGTTGAGCCGATCGGTTCAACCCTTGAACCGGTCGTTTCAACCTGGGCATGAGCCGATCGGCCTGGACACTCCAGCCGACCGGTTCAGCAACCTCAGCCGACCGGTTCATCACATGAACCGATCGGTTGGGAGCACTGGTTGGGCAAAATCAGTCAATTGCGATTTCAATCAATCTGATACTCCAATCAATGCGTCCAACACCTTGAACCATACGATATTGAGCCATCGACTGATTGAGTGTTTAATTGAACTACTAAACTCCTTTAGTAATCAATCTAAACATTGCTTTGTGGACAAAACTCCTCTTCCAGGTTAAATCCTATGTGTGTGACCCTGCAGGTCCATTTCACGTTGGCAGTGAAAGTCCATAACACTTATGACTTCACAAGCAAAGAGCGGTGCCTAGTCACACATCAGTGCTACCCAAGTGAAAGTAGAAAGTTGGAGAACAACTTTCATCCTACAATCCGTGAATTGTGTTACAGTGAATGTATAATTCCTTTGTCACTGATATCCCGAATGAACTTAAGGCATGGAACAGTCATCCTGTCAATGTTCATTCACTTTCTTGATCTCAGAGCAGATTGAACGAGATATGTATGACATCAATATCACATACTGATTCACACATGCGTGCGCACGCCTATCTCAATCCTACTCATCAAGTGGCCTTGGATATCAAACTCCCTCAGGAGGGACAAATCCCATATCTATCACTCACCCCTCAAAAGCCCCATGTGTCAAAGCCACCCAATCATCACCTTTATAACAACCCATGTTTCAGGACTGCGTTTGATGATGTCAAAGTGTGCCCAACGACATGTGTTGAGTGTAGTGATTTCAGGTCAAAGAATCACACTCACCACCATCACTGTGAGTACTGACTGTGACTACCATCTCATGGTTCCATGTGTCAAACTCACGGTGGGTCTGTTCGGTACACTTGTTCTCTAACAAGTACATATGTGTTTGGTTTGATATCTCTATATCATGACTAATGAGATTCTGTCATCAACCAACACCACAATCTAGTCTTGTGTGTCATTGTTGTCTATCTACCTTCCACAATGACATCCGACTAGGGACATAACAAGAATGTACAAACTCTTAGCATCCGTATGATCTCATCGTTCAGGTCATGAACCTGAAGGCATACGTCATTGAGTATTGTCATTCTCTAGACATTCAATCTGTTCTATCACTATCTCATATGAATGAACCAGATAGAATTGGAAGCTCGCCTTTTATGTTTATCAAATCAATCTTATGTATCCCACCAATCAACCCATGATTGGCTCTCAGGGCATACATACCAACAGACTCCCACTTGCACTGCGAGCCAATCACCCTTGAATCATATTCATAGTGATCTTCAAACATGTCCCACATGTCATTCTACTCCAGTGTTAACATAGTGAGTAATGGCAACACCTTGCCAAAGTCAGTGTAATTGCATGTCTCTCATCTCTTCGCTGTATGTCACACGTATGAGATGGAGTTGCCGTAATATGCGATCTAGTATTCCATTGCTAACCTTTATCCACATTGCATGATCAAGGATTCCAGACTTGTCATCAATGAGCGGAATATAAGTTCATCTCATGAACTTCCAGATCCATATAATATCCACTGCTGTTCTCTAACGCATAGATACTCGGCATTTCCCTTTTAAATGGTTTTATTGGAACACTTCCAATTATCAACAAACTTTCACTTTTATACATCCTATGTATATTTTGCGATTAATTTTCTGTCCTTTCGGAAGTTCGCATCAATGTAACTCTTTACATCGAACTCTTCCTTATCTACATAGAACTAGTGCTTCCCAAGTACTTATCAAGTTCTTATAGTATTCCAGTAACCCTTACTGGAAGTAGACAGACATCCACTTGTCATGTCCCACATACGAGTTATCAGGATGAGCACATCATATTGCCATGTCCTACATACGAGATGATGAATGCATTTTATTCTTGTCATGTCATACATGCAAGACAATGGGATGATTACATACATGATAGATCCATATCTATTCTTAGTGTTCCCATTCTTCATAAGAATTGGACACTTGGCCTTGGGATACTAACTCCATGTAACATGGACAAGTTTTCTCCCACTGAATCTGTGTATACTGAACCCTTCAATACAGATTGCCAATGTATGCTTTCTCTTTTCAGGTCAAGAGGTTTTCGAGAACTATCTCTATAGATCTCTATTCCTATCACATAGGAAACATCTCTATCTTCCTTAAAGATAATTTTCACTTTTGGATTTCCATTCAAGAACATTTCCATTTCACATCAACATGTGAAATGTGAATACGCTCCCACTAAATCACAGATCCCTTCTTTATCTTTGACATATCAGTCAAACCCTTTGACCATATCATCAAAGTAAAGATCCAATTCTGAGTTGCTTGTACTCAATCAATCACATTGATTAGTCCATTGTAACTTATAGACTTCATTTGCATTAGTGGATTCATAAACCTTATAGGTTGTGTCACATACACATCCTTGTTTTATTCCTCATAGGAATGCGGTTTTAGTATCCATATGCCAAATGTCTCAGTCATTAAGTTGCAATCAACAAGCATCATCCTTCTCAAAATGTTATCCATGTGTCTTAACACTTAAGACTCATTTGCACTTATGGATATAATCCAATGAGTGCTACCATCAAGGTCATACCTTATGGATCACATGGAAGTCATTTAGGATGTAATGGTTCTATACCATAACTCAAAATCTGATTCCTCATATTCATCTAGATAGTTGACTCATCATATGAACAACTCATCACATAGATGACTTAGGTGTATCTGTTAAGGATATAAGAACTCACAACCCTTGTGATTCTTAATTTCCTTTATTAGTGTGGGGTATTAAGAAGAATTTAGTTATTCGATAATCATTCTCTAACTCCTTAGAGTATGATTCCTTCTTGATTTAGACATCACCATGCCTTAATCATGAGTTCACTATGATACACTATCATAATCACTCATAAGGATCTCAAACATTTGGTTCAAGTATTTCATTCATTGATCTCATCAAGAATTAACACTTTACCAAATTTGTACTTCATCTATGATAATCTTGAACACTTCAAGATATTCATATTGGTATTTCTCTAAACACCATTTGAAGTATTAGCATTTGTTCTAATAGGTATGTAAATACATCACATGTATTATACCTAATAGGATAATCATTCTCCCACTACCATTAGTGAAGATTGATTAATCACGTCCAAGATATTCATGTCTCTTACTGGTTCTCTAACCAAAAGAGTCTAGATTTATCCATCATATGGACACTAGAAATGAATTTCTCATGATTGATGCTAATTTGATTGTTTGAGTTATCAATAACTTTAGGTATCATTTTATCTTATGCATACCATGTATCACAAGATAAACAAGGCATTGCCACAAAGATCATATCTTTAATATTGAAACATCAACTTTATTAATTGCCATCATTGTCATACAATATGCAAAAATAAAGTGTTTCTATCTATTGGCAATATATGAAATAACAGTTCTCAACTCTATTTCGTGCCCTTTAGGCTGAAATAAACTGAAAGATACTCCTATCATTGGCAACAACACTTGCTCCAATGATGGGTACTTCTTTCTTGGTCCTTTCACAAAGGCCATCACTTCTTTGTGGATATTGCATATCATATATGACATATCCATATCTTGGTATCATATACCTCGGATAAAGAAGCGGTTCATTTCATGATACCTTAGGTGGAGATCTCCATCCCCTCCTCCTTCTTCTTTTGTTCTTCCAGATATAGAGGGCAATCCCTCATACACCCTTTCCCCATGTGCCTTGAGGCTGAAGACGGCTTGGATTTCTGGCTAGCATCAGAACACTTCTTAGCTTTGACCTTGTCCTTGCCCTTAAGAATTACCTTTTCTTTGATCACATCAAAGATTATGGTTTGTCTTTCTTTATCTTTGCCTCTACTATCCTCAACATGTCCAACAACTTTGTCAACGCTTGTCAAAGTCGTTCATGTTGTAGTTTATCATGAAGTGTATGATTTTGCAACACTTGCAGTATCATACCAATAGCCAACTCTTGGCTCAGAGGGAATCCTTCTTAGTCCGGTTTTCCACATACCCAATCACATTGAGTGTGTGAATACCTTACTGGATCTCCTTCTGTCATGACATACTAGGACAGTATCTTGGAGACATCATATGTCTCATGTTGTCTCTGCAACTCATAGTTCAGGGAACACAACATCAAGCACTCCTCATCAATGTCATCCTCGGTATGCTTCCATAAGCATACTTTCAGCCATTGATGTGGTGGGATCGAGTTCATCTGGTTCTGGTATAACTAGGACTTAGAGCTTCCGCTCTTTGATTGAGAACACTTCTCATCATCATCCTAACCAGTCGTGGAATTATTCCCATTTAATTTGTTGGTCTCAAAGACCGATCGCAAATAAAGTGATTTGTTGATTAACCATTTATATTAACAAAAAGGAAATATATGCAATTTTAGTCCAAAACTCTTTTGACTTTTTTGATTGATTTGAAAAGTTGACGATAAAATTAGGCCTTTAATTAATTATCACTCCCACTATTTTACTTCAAATTGAGAGCCCTCACCATCAATTCAGAAGATTGCAGCGTACAACCTTCTAGTGGGCAAGATCCTAAAATCCTCTAAGTCATGAGTCAGCTTTGGCTGATCGCCCACAACTTAGATCTCTCAGGTAGGCAACTCTCGCCAATTGCATCATATGCAACTCTTGTTGAATGAACATGCACAACTCCTTGCCATGAACATTCCTTGCCTCTGGGCTTAGACACTCTAAGAATCACCAGTTAAGTCTAACCCAAAAGCCGACATGGTAAACATGCACCCTGCTTTGGTAGAACCTACATGTCTACCCTTCACACTTCCACAAGATAGACGGCGCACCACGCTTTGGCGTAACCTACGCGTGGTCGATTGAGCTTTTCATGTGTGCCGCTAATGGAAGGCATGTAAGACTTAATATTTTAATGAGGGATTTGGTTTTATATACATATACATATCCAATCACCACAATACATAGTACGTATCATATACATGCTATATCCCATAGAAAACATGCACAAACGATAAAAAGCGATGATTATGGCCATCCTAATGTGATTCCTCGAGCCAAGAGGAATCACGGTCATCTAGGTCAACATCACATGCAACCTGTACAAGATGAACTTCTGTGCCTTACCTTCCGAGTTGATCAACTCATCACATGAATGATCTGTACTCTCCAGCCGGTCATCTGGGTGCCACCAGCCGATCGGTTGGCTCCTCCAACCGATCGGTTCGCCTGGTCGTCGTGCATCTCGTCATGTCCGCCACCCGCTCGTCTCGCTCCTCGAACCGGTCATCAACCGATCGGTTCACTCCTTGAACCGACCGTCTGGAACATCAACCGATCGGTTCACGCCTTGAACCGATCGTTTTAGCTGTCGTTTTGATGTCCGCCGGTCTTTGACATAACAGGAAATAAAAAAATCTATCCTATTTATTACATTGCTTTAAAAGGGAAACCCCGAGTTACATTTGGGGGGAGCAAAGGTAGGAAAGAATCTCAAATTATTTCGAGTTACATCAGGAATAAGAGAGGGAAGATCGGTGCGCATACCGAGATGCAAGCAACCACAAACAACCACACACAGATAGGGGTTTATAGGCCATAATCACGCTATACACATCCACCACAAAACTCGTTTAAGGGCGACGCGTATCGAGTGCATTAATAATACATATCATATATGTAATTAGGAATTTGTGGATTTAGGATTGGACATGCATAAAGCCGATATTATTCGCATCACATGCAATAAATAAAGGTGACAAACCAAAATCGATCATATCGATATTCCTAAAATATAGAGCAGTTGACGTGGCTCTGATACCACTGTTGGGTTTTTAGGGGAGACAGAGAAGGCAGCAGAAACAAAAAATTTTCTCCCCCAACCCATACCGAGGAAACGCGTCAACGTCTATATAATAGGAAAGGATGGTTTGCGGAATCATACCTTGTCCCAAGGCTTTCTTGGCGACAATACCTCGCGCAATGTGCGGTCTTCAACTCCGGTCTTGGACGGTGTCTGTGCAGCTCCTGGTCGCACCGGGACTGACGACTCCTCCTCCTACCGGACTGTCAGATGACAGTTGTCCTCCTGAGCGGCAGTGTCCTCCCGCCTCTGTAGTAGTCCACACGGACCACCTGGAACTCCACACTCCTTGTCCCACAAGGAAGTGGAAGGAGTCGCACCCTCCTGTTGACGTACTAGTCACCAACACACTCTCTTGCTGCCAGTTGCAACTGCAGTTGTCCTTCCCTTGCTGCACCTCCCTTTTGCGGGAAGCACTTGCTCGGGCTCTCTCTCGGTTACCAAAACCAGAGAGAACGACAACTTCGCAAAGCAACCGGCTTGCGTTGAGTTGTGCTTTGAGAAGCCCCAATACCCCTATATATATAGGCGGGTCATGGGACAGGGTTCTCTGTGTCCGGCAATATGGGACTAAAGCAGGAGTAGAAGGGTTCGGGAATTTCCCACAAAAAGCAACCGGTTCGCAACTTGAAATGATCGGTTCACAACTGAACCGATCGGTTCGGCCATTGAGCCGATCGGTTGGACCTGAGCCGATCGTTTGGGGCACTCCAACCGATCGGTTGGTGCCCTGAACCGATCAGTTCATAGTCCTAATCCGGCTCAAAAAGACTTTCCTTGTTTCGTTCCCAATTGGTATCGAATACCAATGTTATTCCCAATCGAATTGGGCAATTTGAAACCAAAGGAAAATTCTTGCCGACATGACTTTTCCCAACTGGTCGGTTGCACCAGTTGAGCCGATCAGTTCAACCCTTGAACCGGTCGTTTCAACCTGGGCATGAGCCGATCGGCCTGGACACTCCAGCCGACCGGTTCAGCAACCTCAGCTGACCGGTTCATCACATGAACCGATCGGTTGGGAGCACTGGTTGGGCAAAATCAGTCAATTGCGATTTCAATCAATCCGATACTCCAATCAATGCATCCAACACCTTGAACCATACAATATTGAGCCATCGACCGATTGAGTGTTTAATTGAACTACTAAACTCCTTTAGTAATCAATCTAAACATTGCTTTGTGGACAAAACTCCTCTTCCAGGTTAAATCCTATGTGTGTGACCCTGTAGGTCCATTTCACGTTGGCAGTGAAAGTCCATAACACTTATGACTTCACAAGCAAAGAGCGGTGCCTAGTCACACATCAGTGCTACCCAAGTGAAAGTAGAAAGTTGGAGAACAACTTTCATCCTACAATCCGTGAATGGTGTTATAGTGAATGTATAATTCCTTTATCACTGATATCCCGAATGAACTTAAGGCATGGAACAGTCATCCTGTCAACGTTCATTCACTTTCTTGATCTCAGAGCAGATTGAACGAGATATGTATGACATCAATATCACATACTGATTCACACATGCGTGCGCACGCCTATCTCAATCCTACTCATCAAGTGGCCGTGGATATCAAACTCCCTCAGTAGGGACAAATCCCATATCTATCACCCACCCCTCAAAAGCCCCTTGTGTCAAAGCCACCCAATCATCACCTTTATAACAACCCATGTTTCAGGACTGCGTTTGATGATGTCAAAGTGTGCCCAACGACATGTGTTGAGTGTAGTGATTTCAGGTCAAAGAATCACACTCACCACCATCACTGTGAGTACTGACTGTGACTACCATCTCATGGTTCCATGTGTCAAACTCACGGTGGGTCTGTCCGGTACACTTGTTCTCTAACAAGTACCTATGTGTTTGGTTTGATATCTCTATATCATGACTAATGAGATTATATCATCAACCAACACCACAATCTAGTCTTGTGTGTCATTGCTGTCTATCTACCTTCCACAATGACATCCGACTAGGGACATAACAAGAATGTAAAAACTCTTAGCATCCATATGATCTCATCGTTCAGGTCATGAACCTAAGGCATACGTCATTGAGTATTGTCATTCTCTAGACATTCAATATGTTCTATCACTATCTCATATGACTGAACCAGATAGAATTGGAAGCTCGCCTTTTATGTTTATCAAATCAATCTTATGTATCCCACCAATCAACCCATGATTGGCTCTCAGGGCATACATACCAACAATTCATGGAGTGGTGATCTCAATTGTTATCTCCTGTTACAGATATGGAGATCTCCTGACTTTTCCTCCCTTATTCATTTTCTTTTGAAATCCTCATTTAAGCTTTAGTTTTTATTTGTGTCTATCAATTGTAGTGCTCTTCTCTATTAGTCATCATGTATCGATCCCATGGTCTACTGTCCTCTCAATTGAGAGCTTAAAGATCCCTAGCCATAATTAAGTTTTAATTTTACTACGAGTTGATCTTTACTCGGGCTTATTGTGTCATTTAGAGTGGTTTTTTTTATCGATATAAAGACTTGGTTCAGGTTGTCTACTACATCTCAAGATCAAGTTGAAGGCATCCTTCACTAAAATCTTTTCTTGTCTACATTACAGAAGAGGGATCTATACAAAAACGTTAAATTCTTGTGCTAGTATGAGTTGTAGTGGTTTTTTGTTCTTGTGTGTTGTATTGGCTGATGATCTAAAGTCTTCTTCTCATAGATGTTGTATGACTAATGAGTAATGTATCAATCTGTTGCTTTCAAAAAATAAAATTAAGGCTGAAATTTAATATGAACTATATGTCCATATAATCGCATAACAAGCCCACCATTTTCATTTCTAGAAGTAATTGTATGTTGTTTATCAAAGGTATCAATACAACAATTTGTTAGGAAAAACATTCATGTGGAAAAGTTCATAACATGAGAAACATGAACAAGGCTTACATGGCAAAAGTGGGATCAATATGAGTTCACAACAGTGACCCTAGAAATTACAAAAAGGCTTAACACCAAGCTTCATCTATTGATGCCATGTTTAATGAGGATCCTGATTGATATACCAATGGGAATGAGGTTAAACACCTAAAAAGGTAGAAAAGTGGAAAACCATGAAAGTAAAATCCATGTTCCTAAAGAGAGGTATAATGATTGTAAAGATTTTTTTAATGCAAGCATACTATTATAAGCTAATATATGCAGATTAATCATTATGTTGTAACTCCCAAGATATATATCGAGAATTAGATGTGGTATAAGGAAAGTCATGTATTACTTTCAAAGAATGTAAAAGCAATAAAAACATTAGAATGTAAATTCTCGTATTTCTATGCTACATGATTGAATATATATTACATTATTGTTAAAGACATGGGTTATTGAAATGTACAACCAAACTACTGTCTCATGACTGTGAAGTCCCTTACCCCACCACAATAGATCTTAGGGATATAAGTGTTCATAAGATCCCTCCAAAATAGTCGATGCAAGTATAACAAGTGTGGCTAGTAATCTAAAATCCTACACAACAATATTAGGTCCATTATCAATACTAAAGTCAAGGCACCTATCACATGGGTAGAAATAATTATATACATCATCATGTCATATATACTCAATCACATTGGCACGACTCCCATATACAACTATAAATATAACCTTAGCCGCACTCATATGCATAATAAATATTAAGGTATAAAGGGACCCACACCTCATATGGATCCTAGATCCCTAGTGTAAATTTAATAGTATATACTCTAAGTAGCTTCTCACAATCATGTTATTCCTATAGGGATGCATGTTTCACTACCCTAAATTCTGAACACTCTGGTATTATATGGTTATAAGCACTATATGTTTATAGTATTTTACTTATCTATAATTAAGTAAAGATTCCATAAAATATATCATGTTTCATGCTACAAAATTAGAAACTGAAAACATGTTCGATGAGGAAAAAAACTTAGTTAAATTATCATTTTCGTCCATACAAGTCCAAGCGCTTTTAACGATTCACAAATCTCATCTAAAGGCATATATCTCTTCCCATTCTATCAATAATCCACCATGAAAAATTTTGTCCAATGTTTTTTTAGCAGAGGAAGTTATAGAAAAAGTGGTGAAAATGTATAACAAGACCATTGTGGAGTAAGATAGATGTAGATTTTAGAACTTTCAACATTATGAAAGTAAGAATGCTTAACATTTTCATTTTAGATCAACATGAAATAAAATGAATGTAGGTTCCCAGTTATATACCCCAAACAACACATAGAAGACTATTTTAAACCTATTTAACATCTACTTAGAGATTAGTTCTTCCTTGTTAGATATAATGAAAAAAGAAGGCTAAGTAGATTCCATGTAACTTATATTTTGTAAAGTATATGAACTCCATAAATGAAAAATATAGAAAGAATCTAGTAGCACCTTCTAGTATCTCATAAATGACTATCCTACTAAAGTCTATCTCAAACCAGGCCAAATAAGGTAAAAAGGAGATAATCTTAGAAAAAATAACAAATTTTAACCATAGTTATTTAGGAAACATGGCTTAACAAGGCACAATAGAGAGGAACAAAAAGAAAAGATGAAAATCATGCATGGAACTATGTAATTCTAGATTGGAAAGATGATCCTTCTCTTAGATCTATAATAACTAAGGTGAACATCAGCCAATAAGAAGATTGTTAACATCCAATTTTGCGGATATCATATGCCTTATTTTATCCATATTTCTCCTCTATTTAAGAAAATTCATATCCACTTCCCTCCCACCTTGCATATATTTTCCTTACCTTATTTTGACAATGATAATGACATCAAATGTAGGAAAACAAAGGACTAGAAGCTTGATTATCAAGAGCAAAGCCATCTCTAGATGATAATTGATGGCCCTGGTGTATCCATCAGTTCACCCTCACTAAATGTTCCCTAGAAGCTCCCTGTCATGCTCATCACTTGATGGAGCACCTACGGGCATTACCCGGTGGAGCATATGTGCTCGTCACTCAGTGGCACATCTGCAGGCATCACCCAGTGGAATGTCTGCAGTCATCACTCGATGAGTGCACCCACGAGCATCATCCAATGGAACACATGCTGCACCATTAGTTGATAATGCACCTATGGGAATCACTCGGTGGAATGTCTGCACGTGACACTCGATGGTGCACCTGCTACTGACATCTTATGGTGGCCATGATAGGTACCTTAGTCGAGACCATTGAGCACGTGCCCTGAGGAAGTGTACCTTGGAGGCTTCGGGCGCAAGTAAAGGACCCCATGATGAAGCCTATAAATAAGATACAACTAGCTTTGTAGAGGGAATCGTCATCACACACCTTGCTCCCGAGCTAGCGCTACTAACCAAACATGGAGTGGCAAAGGGAGAAGCCACCATCGACTGATTCTTGCCACCACTGACTGATAGGAGCAACATATGAGAGTCCATCGGTCTTATCCCCTGACCTCTGACTGCTCACCCTGACCAGTTCTTGGAGTTCCTCCTTCAACAGAAGGAGGAAGAAGGAGGAAAGGAGATCATCATCACTATTGCTTCGGCCCAGAAGCAACAAAACCAGGTCATCCATTGTGGCCACTGCTTGGTTATCATCAATGTATCTCCTGGTCCCCTATTTTGACTATTCTTGCCCCCTTCTCTCTGTATCTTTCTTCCTACACTCTCCATGTCTCCATCCATTTGTAAAACCAAAATACTACTCATGACAATGAGTGGATAAACTATTTATTTGGGTTGGGAGTAGCCACTAAGGCTTCCCAACATGTATAACTTACATCTTTTTGAATATATATGCCCTTAGAAATGGTTATCCCCATACTCTTATTCTTGAATGCTTCACCTGCATGTTTAGCTACCATGTTGTAATGTTTGGTTGTTGGTGCCTCAAAAGAATGGTACTAACCTTATCTAAGTGTTATGGAGTAGTATGAATACATTAAAATGTTGGAATGCTAAAGCTAATGGTCATATGATTTGCTTTGGGATTGTTTGTTTGTCATATCGAGAGTGATACATCCTTATAATCTAGATCTATTCTAAGCTTGAGAGAGAAGGGAATAGACATATATGATGATTTCTTGTAATATTTCTAAGGGCATAAAAAGGGTGTGAGAATTGCATGTTGGTGAGAGGTCTTAGTTGGTAAAACTCGATACAAATTCCCATCCATATTTTGGTTATAACTTTCTTGTTTGATTTTTGTTCTCTTGTTTTTTTTTCTTTTCTTACTTTTATTGCTTTGTTTGGAGTAGCACCATTCCTTAGGGAACACCATCTTGATCTACCTTTTGATTTGGTATATCTGAGTTTGAGGCTCTAGTTCTTAGCACTTACCAACCTTGTCCCTATGGTTTGACCCCGATCTTCTATAGTGAACACCATATAATAGTTGCGGAGGCCTGAGTGTCAGGTTATAAATCTAAGAGTCTGACTACTCTATATTTGCTCCATTTTGGACATGAGATTTAGGCCGGTCAACTTTTTTGCGTCGTTGTCGGGGACAAGGCAAAATGATACTGTTTAGAACATGAGTCTATTCACTATAGACTGGTGCCTCAAGCTTAGAAAGAAGCTTCACTATAGAAAACTTTAAATCTGATACATCTAGATTGCTTAGAATATTTCATTTTACAAGTCTAGTTCTCTAACTTCAATGTGTGATTTATTTAGGTAGCCTACAGGTAAGCAGATTTAATTAACACTTCACCCTATTTTCATGACACCATGCTGCCTCATAGATATGGTAGCCTTATGTAACGCTCGGTCCTACTGCCCTAGGGTCTAGTAGAGTTTCAGGAATGATGATTGGCCCCACAAACCACCACTTGCCTTAACTGTGCACTTTATCCTCACTGACGCACAAGCCAGGATCAACTTCTCGACTGGTCACTCATCCTAGTACTACTCCAAGCGGAGCACGCTGAACTATGGAGTTCTTTAGTGATGGGCTCCCGGAAAAGGAGGTGCACCTTGGTGATATGGGTAGTCCAATCATTCCTTTTAAGATCATGTTATCTGAGGCTTGAAATCCTAGGACATTACAATCTCCCCCACTTAGACTCTTGACGCTCTCATCAAGGCTCAACTATATGGTCTCATAATATTTCCCCATTTTAGTGCAGACCCAACATGACCCATGGACACCCAACTCCCGATCATAGAATACCAGCACAAGGGTGGCTACATCACCATGGATAGCCCTTTCCTACATGCCTGGACCGTATGGCTCAAGACTGGCATGCCACATGCCCATATGGGCCCCACCTACTAGAGGGGTTATGGCTCTGATACCAATTGTAATACTCGGGCCTTCTGCCCTGGGGTCTAGTAGAGTTTCAGGAATGATGACTGGCCCCACAAACCACCACTTGCCTTAAGTGTGCACTTTGTCCTCACTGACGCACAAGCCAGGATCAACTTCCTGACTGGTCACCCATCCTAGTACTACTCCAAGCTGAGCACGCTTAACTATGGAGCTCTTTTGTGATGGGCTCATGGAAAAGGAGGTGCACCTTGGTGATATGGGTAGTCCAATCATTCCTTTTAAGATCATATTATCTGAGGCCTTAAATCCTGGGACATTACACTTTACTAGGGAGGATCAGAATGCAAGAGTCCAACACAATCGTCCACCTTCAGAAATTGAAGAAGAACGAGAGGAACATCACTGTAATGGTCATCACAATGGGGAAGAAGATTGTGAAGACCGATGCAAAGAGGAGCGACATCACCATGAGAATCATCACCACCACCACAGAAGTCACCGAAGGAATCACCATGAATGTGAATGTGAATGTGATGACCAGAACAACAAAGGTGAAGATGATGAGGAAGAGAAAACTCTAAGGGAGCTAGCCGCAACTAGGGTTAATGAACCAAGATGCTTGATCGTTATCCCACAATTTGATGCAGCTAATTTTGAGTTGAAACCCGCTGTCATCTCTATGATCCAAAACAAGATTTTTTGAGGGAATTCAAAGAATGAGAACCCTTACCATCATCTTGATGCCTTTAAGAACATTTGTGACTCCATAAAGATGAGAGGACTGCCTCAAAAAGTCATACATTGCAAGGGATTCATTTTCTCTCTAGAGGATAGAGCTCTTTCATGGTATTATAATCTACCCCACCAGTCCATAGATGGATGAAGGCCTCTAGCTGATGCCTTCGTGACTAAATTCTACCACATTGAGAAAACCATTCAAAATGGGCAAAAGATCACATCCTTCATGCAAAAGCCTTGAGAGAACTTTCATAAAGCATGAGAACTATTCTAAGAATACCAAAGAGACTGTCCCCATCACAACTACTACAAAGGCTTTCTTGTAACAACTTTCTCTAATGGGCTAACTCCCACAGAGCAGACCTTGTTGAAAACTTCCATTGGGAGTGATTTCCTTGGAAAGAAGCTAAGCAAAACTATGAAAATAATTGACACCATGGTTGCATTGTAGGCAGGCATGGAGTGTGAGAGAAGTGATAGAGGTTCAGCCAAGAAGGCTGGCTTCAAAGGACCATCAATCGAAGCCAAAGCTTTGGAAACCATCACAACTCCAATTTAGAAGATTGCCACAGACGTCAAACAACTAAAAGACATTGGAAACAAAGGTAAGAAACACATTGAGAAAGTCATGAAGTGTGTTACATGTGGAAAAGGAGGCCATGGAGTTGACAACTATATCTATATGTAGCTGGAAGAAAGTGCATAAAGTGAAAGTGAAGAAGAGATAGAAAATGTCTATTATGCAAATTTTAATTGTCCAGACCATCCATGGTTCAATTACAACAACAAAGAAGTCGTTGATAACTCTCATCAACTAAGTGATTCATCTAAACTACCTCCAAGATTCGAGAAGAAAGGTAGACCAACTCAATATACCAGAACTACTAGCTATCAGTCAAATAAGAACAATTATAAACATCAAAACAAAAATGTTAGTCATCAAATCAAGGACAAAATCAAAGTCAGAATCATACCAAGGATAACAACCTGCCTGACATGATGACTTAATTGTTCGATTTTGCAAAAAGGCAGGATTTGGTAAGCGACCAACTTACCCAAAGTGCCATCACCAAGTCAGGTGTGTTAACCACAATGCAAACTCAGATGGTAGACATGCAAACACATCAAAGATAGATTGATCAACAGCTAGCCCAACTGGCAGAGCTTGTAAAGAATCCTTCAGGGAAGATCCCATGAAATATAGTGACCACAAAGATGGCCATCCTTCGATTTGGGAGGACACTAGAAGATCCTGGTACCAAGAGCACCACAGAGGCAAGGGACTGTAATGAGCCACAACCTGAAAAAGTAATTGTGCAAGAAAAATATAAAAGAGAAGAGCTCGCTGATGAGGACAAAGAAGTTGAATAAGGAAAAAAGAAGAAGGGTGCAAAGGTCAACAACCCAAATCCTACAGAAGAGGCATTTACACAAACCAATCCTTATGCTCCGACGGTCCCGTTTCCCTTTAAACTGATTAAGGCTCATCTAAAGAAGAGATATGAGAAGTTTATGGAGGTGGTAAAGAAGTTTCACCTGGATATCCTATTTCCCAGATGCAATTGAAGAGATTCCTATAGATGCTAAATTCTTCAAGGACTTAATCACAAAAATAAGGAGAGGAGACCACATTGAGAGGGTACAATTGCCAAAATGTGAAGCCTAATGTTGATGTTGAACTACCAATAAAGAAGAAAGACCTAAGGGCATTTAATATACCCTTTTGTGTTGGAGATAACATAGAAAGAAAAGAGTTGGATGACTTGGGAGAGAGCATTAGCCTTATGCCATTGACCCTAGCTCAAAGACTTGGATTGACAAATATGGTGAAAACTGGAATGAGAATCGAACTAGCCGATCACACCTTTATAAAACTTGTGGGAATAGTATAAGATGTCCTAATTTGAGTTGGGCGATTCTTTATATCATGTGATATAATGGTGATCGACACAGTTGAGGACCCGAAGTGCCCAATGATATTCGGAA
The DNA here is from genome assembly GCA_963693085.1 of Alisma plantago-aquatica. NCBI lineage: Eukaryota > Viridiplantae > Streptophyta > Magnoliopsida > Alismatales > Alismataceae > Alisma > Alisma plantago-aquatica. The sequence continues at coordinate 1,186,331,784 of OY856411.1, read as the reverse complement.
GACCTTTCCTTGCGACAGGAAGAGCTCTAATAGAAGTTGCAGACGGGATTATTACTCTACGTGTTGGTAATGACTACATTATTTTCCATGTACAAGGTGCTATGATGGGACCCTCTCTATTTGAGTTAGCTTACATCATGGATAACTAAAAGTAATATTGTGAAGATGTGCAAGAGGATAAGGACATTGTTGATCGACTCATGTGAGCCTTGAACAACCTTGATCTTGATATGGAAGATCCTGAAGTAGTTGAAATTTTGGATTACTTAAATCAACCTGAGGAGGAGGGACTCAGTGACGAAGAAGGCATAGTAGAAACTCTAAAATATGCATCACTCAAACAAACCCCTAAAGAATAGGAAGCATTGAAACAAAATCCAGAATTGAAACCACTACCTGAACGGTTGAAGTACAAATTCTTTGATGATGAAGAGAGGAATCCAGTGATAGTCAATGGGGATATGACAGATGGACAAATGGAAAAGTTGCTAAAGGAACTCAGACTTCATAGGAAGGCTATAGGGTATTTTGTGGAAGATATAAAGGGCCTCCGTCTAGCTCTTTGTATTCATAGAATTAACCTAGAAGAAGCTGCCAAACTACTAGTTCAACCGCTTAGGAAATTAAGCAAGATGCTGAAAGAAGTAGAAAATAAAGAGACAATAAAGTTGTGTGACGCATGGATCATCTACCCCATCAGTGATAGCAATTGGGTCAGCCTGATCCATGTTGTACCAAAGAAGGGAGGGATAACTGTGGTGAAAGGAAGAAAAAGGGATGAAGTAGCCACACAGATGTCTATAGGGTGGAGATTGTGTATCGACTACTGCAAGCTCAATACTGCCACGACAAAAGACCACTTTCCCCTACCCTTCATCAATCAAGTTTTAGAACGGCTTGCAGGACAATCCTATTTCTATTTTCTTAATGGATATTTTGGATTTTATCATGTCCCTATCCACCCTGATGATTAAGAAAAGAGTACTTTCACCTATATCTATGGGACATAGGCCTTCATAAGATTTCCTTTTGGATTATGTAATGAGCCTGCTACTTTTTAGAGGTGCATGATATCTATGTTTTCAGACTTCTTAGAAGTCATAATGGAGGTATTAATGGACGACTTCTTTGTGTACGGATCAGACTTTGACAGATGTCTTGAAAACTTGTCAAAGGTCCTACAAAGGTGCAAGGAGAAGCAGTTGGTGCTTAATTGGGAAAAATTCCATTTTATGGTGACAGTAGGCATAGTGCTAGGGCATAAAATTTCTGAGCAGGGCATGGAAGTGGATAAGAGAAAAATAGAAGCTATAACAAAGTTACCACTACCAAAATCCATTATGGGAGTAAGAAGTTTCATGGGGCATGCAGGGTACTATAGAAGATTCATTAAGGATTTTTCTAAAATAGCCAAGCCATTGTCCAACCTACTAGTTAAGGATGTGGAATTGGATAGTGCATCATAGCATTTTATTTTCTAAAGAATGTCCTAACATCAGCCTCAATACTACAAGTGCCAGATTGGAAACTTCGATTTGAAATTACGTGTGATGTTAGTGACTACGCCATTGGAGTTGTACTGGGGTAGAGGAAGGATAGGAAGAATAATGCTATCTATTATAAAAGTAAGATTTTAGATGAGGCTCGAGTGAATTATTCCACCATGGAAAAAGAAATTATGGTCATTATCTTTGCCTTTGTTAAGTTCAGATCATACTTAATAGGTTCAAGGGTGAAGGTATACACTAATTATAGAGATATAAATACCTTAGGTAGAAAAAGGGCACAAAGATGAGATTGTTTTGATGGGCCTTGCTGCTAAAAGAATTTGACCATAAGATTATTGATAAAAAAGGAACTAAGATTTGGTCACAGATCACTTGTCAAGAATAGTCTTCACCAAAGAAAAACAATTGCCAATGAATGACAACTATACTGATGAAGCTCTGTTAATGGCCAATTTAGTTGAACCAATTCTATCTTGATTTGCTAACATTTTTAACCATCTAGCATGTGGGCAACTGTCACCCGAGATTACCTATAATGAGAAGAAGAAGTTGTTCTCCGATCTAAGAATTTATTATTGGGACGATCCTCTTTTGTTCAAAAGATGCTTCAACAATTTATATTGGCATTGTGTGCTAGAGGAGGAGGCACCTCAAATCCTCAAGGGATGTCATTCCTCGTCCTATGGGGTTTACCATGGAGGAGAAAGGACTGCCACTAAAGTCCTACAGACAGGCTTTTATTGGCGGACACTCTTCAAGGATGGTATGTCGTTTGTAAGGAATTGTAAGGAATGCCAGCTCATGAGAAATATCAACATAAGGAATGAGATGCCAATGTCTGACTGGGTGGAAGTGGAGATCTTCGATGCTTGGGTAGTGGATTATATGGGACCCTTCCCCTCCTCCAGAGGAAACAACTACATTCTCATTACAGTAGATTATGTCTCCAAGTGGGTAAAAGTTGTACCAACCCCCACTTGTGACTCTAAGGCAGTTGTTAGACTATTCAAGAAGACTATTTTCCCTAGATATGGGGTTCTCGCTTCTTCTTGTTCCTGTTCCTAACTCCTCCCCGAGTAGTTCCCAATGTTTTTCACTTTCCATACTTCGTGGGTGCAACATCAACGGAGTCGCTCATGAGCAAGTTACAACCTAAGATCTATGACCCACCTTCATCATAATCAATGGAAGGATGGAAAATTGGTCAAGTGGGCTGTCTCCAATCTGCCTCCTGGCTGCGGCAGCCATTCTTGCTATTCCACACACTGTCATTAGTGACAAGGGGTCCAATTTTGTACAAAAACATTTTGAAGTGTTGCTAAAGAAGTATGGGTTCAAGCATAAAGTTGCCACACCATACCACCCCCAGACATCGGGACAAGTCGAAGTTTCAAACTGACAGATTAAGCAAATATTAGAGATAATCATTGGTAGGACCAGAAAGGATTGGTTCATGAAGTTGGATAATTCCCTATGGGCATATAGAATAGCTTACAAAATACCAATAGGGACTACCTCCTACCAATGGATCTATGCAAAGTCGTGCCATGTTCCTATTGAACTAGAGCACAAGGCCCTTTGGGCTATCAAATTCTTAAATATGATCCTAGATAGAGTTGGGAAGAAAAGGTATTTGTAGCTTCACAGACATGAGGATTTGAGGCTACATGCCTATGAGAATGCCCACTTTACAATATTTTTTTCAAAAATCTAATCCATTGATCTTCATAAACATCTTGTGAATAGCTCATACGCAAAATGTGAGCACATTTGGACATTTATAGGTCATGTTATAAAGACCGTAAAAATTATGCATTTCAAATTAGTTTCACACATTGATTTTATTGCCCTTGGATGAGTGACTTACACTCATCCAAATGGGCTCAAAATGTGTATGTAGACTAGTTATAGTATGATGGTGAAGATTAATGGTTTACATTTTGCAAAAAATAGTCTTGATGTGCAAAAACACTTGAGTGTATTAGTGCAATCTGTACACTCGAGTGTATTCTAGCCTGACTATATACACACAGATATATATATATATATATATATATGTATATATATATGTATATATATATATATATATATATATATATATATATATATATATATATATATATATATATACGTACGGTGAAGACAAACACCACCCAAACTCTAATTCCTATATAACTATACTATTATGACCCATGTTTACAGTTTACAACGGTGAGAAATATTTCGTACTCTAAATGACATTATATCAGGAGATGGCATGACCTTGAACTCATAAGTTTGCATACAATGGCCTCTACTTCACCTTCTTTGATAGAAAGTTAAAGAGGATGAATTCATTCTGTTTAGCAAGGTAAAGCTTTCATCACATGTATATATCCAATCGACCCATCTATTTATGATGAGTTCAAGTAGTATGATGGTATGGACACCCACAATATGGATGATAAACACATATTGTTTTCTCTACCCAATTCATGTATTTGTCCATTGGATTGATTTTTGCATGTTTTTCAATGTTTATGCATACTTTTAATGAATCACTTTTTCTTTTCTCCCCAGGTTAGGGAAGGCTCGATGAGGTTCCCAACACATTACTCAAACATAACTTTATGTTTGATCCAGACCTTGAATTGTGTGTCATCTTTATTTCATTGAATTTTAAAATTATACAAATGTGTTTTAAGTTCTTCCACTTTAATATTAGGGTGACTTCATCTTACTAAATCTTATTCTTCTTATTGCATGATTTCTTGATCATTCCACATTTTCATACTAAGGAAAATGAAAATGGTCTCCCGTTGTATGAAATTTTTTTTGTTCCACAACAACATTATGATTAAAATGTTAATTGTAATGTAGTTTTGTACTTTCTATAATAGTGGGGTGCATGGTCACATATGCAACTAGGTTGTAGCAATATAAAAATGGAAATAAGTTCATGAATTATTATTAGTGAAACTAAAGGAAATCTCCAGGTTCATCATAACTAAAGGAAATCTCTAGGTGCATCATATTCTTACATTTTATATCTTTCATAACTTTGACTCTTATATTCACAATGTTTTATATGAATTGACTTTAGTTGAATCTTATCTTGGTTGTGCCATGCATGTCTGAAGGAGTACTCCCCATGCACTCTGTGGGCATGTGATGTTATACAGGTTCCATGACTGCTGGAGGAGCTTGTGCCGCTTGAGAAGTGTTAAACTCCTCCAAGGATGCAACTATCAATCTATACACCTCCTTCGTGTCCATTCCCCCTTTCTTATAAGATTTGTACTTTTGGTGGGATGTTCCAAACAAAGATTTTATCCCATAGCTAGCTCCAATGGCCCTAACATGTCTAGGTTGCTCTTTTATCCCTAGAGAAACTGTCAATTCATCGTGTGTGCCCTGTGGGGTGAACTTTCCCTCCTTTATTTACTCACCCAGCTCCCACTAGTCATCATCAAAATTGACTAATCAATAAAACTTAACAATCTAGTGAAAAAAGAACATGGGTATATTATTAGACCAAGAAATTTACCATTTTTTAAGCCACATCTTGGGTTGCTTGGACAGGGATTTCTCTGAATTTGTTTTTCCTTACATGTATCCACTCAATATAGCGAGGTAACAATTTAGAAGCTCATGAAGACTCAACAGTGGAAGGAGTAGAAGTAGAAGGCCATTGCTCTTGTTCTCTCATGTGGTGTTGTTTAATATAACCACCTAAACCCAATTGGTTGTTGTTTTCATTCCTGTCACAACTATCTTTTTGACAATCATGAATGACCTTATTAATTCAATAAGAAATATTTTTAAGTAACCATAAGAAATCATAAAAATGTAATAAATTCAATACCTTGAACACATCTATTTTTCTCTACTCAATAGATTCCTTCCAATAATCTTTATCAATATAGTTCCATTTGCGAGTGGGTTCATGATCCTTCTTATCTCCAAAGATGTAGTATCTTGTGAGGATTGTCCACCAATCTCTATGTCTTCTCCTGACGAGCTGAATAATAGACTTATGATGCAACTTTTCATCAAGCTCATGTCGTCCCTAAAAAGGTTCAACATTCACTACTATTTAGAAATGTGAAATTATAGAATAGGAAAAGACTATAAAAACGTAAATGCATGTATTTCACCTCTAACTCCCTCTAAATGAGGTCTTTATTGGCTTTACTGACTTGTATCTCATCTTCAACATAGAGAGGCACTTTTCTTCGAGCAAGGACCCCCCAATAGATGACAAACTCATTAGTAATCGGCATGCCCGCTTCATTAAATTTGAGGACACCCTTACTCCCCTCGCTATTTGTGGCAATTTTCATCAAAGTTATCTCTTTCTTTTGTTTTGATTTATTAACACCATCCAAACCCTGATCAAGATGCTTAGTAGGATCCTCATGCTCAGGATCCTAATGCTCGAGATCACTATGGTCCTAGTTATATGTCATCTATAAAATCAAAAGTAAACATATGAAAAAAGTTGGATCACATATAAAAAGTTAGATCGCATATGAAAGAGTCATATCACACATTAAAATGTCAGCTCATATATGAATGAATAAAATTGTTATATAATGCAAATAGCATATGATATATTATGTGTAGTATACCTTCAACTAATATCCCTTCTATATGATCTTCACGTGTATAGTCATCTGAATCTCTATTCAACATTTACACTTGTTAAGCCAATAGAGAATGGACTAGAGTCATCATACTTGTCATAGTACTCTTCTTCATTAATAGGATCTAAAATGATCTTCCTTTTCCCATGAAAAATGATAGAATAATTTTCTATGGCAGGATCCTTGATATACAATACTAGTTTTTCCTCTGATGACATGATGAACGATTCATCCTTCTTGATCGTCCACTCAAAATTCACTATTGTGAAATTGAGTACGTCAACCACAACCCCTTTCTTGTTATCAACCCATTTACACCAAAATAATGGAACTCTAAACTTAGTGTATTCAAATTCCCATATGTCTTCAATGAAACCATAATAATACATATTGCATTCACATGAACTCTTATCCTTCCACTAGAAAATACAATGAATACACCTAAAGGGTGACCCCACTATTTTGGACAACACTCCTTTCATCTTGATGTTTTGTGTAGTATGCAAATTCATTTATATCAAACCCTTCGTAAAATGTAACGCATGTCTTTAGCTTATACGTGAACCATTTGATAGTTTTTGTAACATTATTTGGTTTTTGAGATAGTTGATTGAATACTTTCTCTTCAAGCCACCTAATAAATGTCTGATTATGCTATCCAGCAAGCCACATTGAACTAGCTCAGGATAACTTATCTTGAGTTTGTTGATGTGTTCGGTGATATATATACCCACATCGTAATTGTTGTATAAACCATACAATTGTGCTTGTTTTCACTGCTCACCACTTATATTTATTTGTCGTTCTCCCAAAATACACTTGTCAGACTAAATGTTAGGATTTACAACATTTGTAGGAGTTTGTTGCAACTCAAAAAGTCATTGCAAAAGTACATAACCTCCCTAGAAACATAGCCCTCAATGATACTCCCTTCAAGGTGACAACAGTTCTATGGATCACCTATAAAAACACTCATGTACCACTCAAAAGAATACATCTAGTGCAAGAAAACTAGACCCAACTTTCTCACTTCCCTAGTCAAATGGACAACCATATTTACCATGATATCAAAGAATGAAGGGTGGAAATATTGCTCAAGTAGGCACATGGTAATGACCACTTCTCTTTGAAACTTATCTAGAATCTTAGAATCAATTACTTTGCTACATAGAGTGTTGGAGAAGAAGAAAAGCCTTGAGATTGCAAACCTTACATTCTTAGGAAGGATGGATCGAATAGCCACATGCAATACATGTTGCATTAGAGTGTGACAATCATGATATTGAAGACCTATCAGCTTTGGATCCTTCATTGATACCAATCTACACAGATTGGATAGTAACCTATGGTACCTTAACATTATGCAAGCACTCACAAAATGTTCTCTTCTCCTTTGTAGACAAGGTGTAACAAGCCTGCAGTAGATATGTTCAGCGACCCTTAGTAACTTCTTTTGTTAATTCTTTCCTTATAACCATTTCATGTAGGTCCATTCTGGATTTGATGCCATCTTTAGTTTTACCCAATATATTCAATAGTGTGCCAACAATTTTATCTCAATCTTTTTTCTCAACATGTATGACATCGATATAATGTCGAACTATAAAAAAAATCCAATATAGAAGATCCTAGAACATTGACCTCCTTTTAAATAAATATTTTTCACCTGTGGGAGTAGTACATGGTCTCTTATCGAAATGATTTACAATGTTGTGTACTCTTACATAAACATCCTCCCATGACATAGGTTTAGGGACACTCCATTCCTTAGTTGAACCATTAAATGTCTTGTACAACTTTCAGTAAGGATGCACCCTTGGCAAAAACCTTTAATGACCAAGATATACAGTCTTATCACCATGTTTTAGTTTGATTAAATTAAACATTTTCCTAACATATAGGACATGTCTTGGTTCCTTTGACTTTGTTCCCATACAAGTTCCCATAACTAGGAAAGCTATTAATAGTGCAAAACAATGTAGAACATATATTTAACATCTCTCCGTGCAAAACATCATAAGTCATCACACCTTCTCCCCACAGTTGCTTTAGGTCATTAGCCAAAGGTTCAAGGTAAACATCAACATCATTTTTAGGATTTTTGGGACCTCGAACAAGCAAGGATAGAATGAAATATTTATTCTACATACACAACCACAAAGGAAGATTGTATACAACAATCATGACAGTTCAAATGCTGTGTTGGCTACTTAATGTTCCGTACGGATTCATCCCATCAGTACAAAGTCCAAATCTGAAATTCTTGGCTTCTTCACCAAGTTTAGGATACAATAAATCATCGTCTTCCATTGTAGAAAATCAGACATGTGTCGTAGAATACCATTGTTGTTTTTCTTTACCTCTGCATACCAAGATAAAATTTTTACATCTATGGTATTATCAAACAAGCATTGAAATCATGGTATTATAGGAAGATGCTAAATCACCTTGGTAGGACTTACCCAATGTCATCCTTTTATACCTTGACACCCCACATTTGAGACATTCATTCTGATCAATATAGTCCTCTTAAATCAACATACTATCATTCGGGCATGCAAGTATCTTCTTAGCCTCCATTCCTATTGGGCACAACATCTTTTTTATTTCGTATGTTGAGATTGGAAGCTCGTTTCCTTCAAGGAGAATTGCTTTCAACAAAAACAACATAGAAGTGAAGCTGTTGTATAATAGTTTCTCAGCATCATGCACAATGTTTCAAAATAAGGGAGGTGGGTTGGTAGCATTTACCCCACAACTATCTAGCATCGCATAAACCATGTATGTTGGAATTGGTTCATTCTCATCAACATCGTCAGCCATTTCTTCTTCAATACAACTATCACTATCAACATCTACTGATTTAATACAATGAATCTCTCCAATGCAGTCCCATTTTGTATAGCCCTACACAATGCCATTGCACATTACATGATTTTTTATCATGTCAATAGTGTCAACTTTCATGTTGTTACTACAATTGTTATATAGGCAATATAACCTATCTATATTTAGGTTGTTTTATATGTTCCTCTACAAATCTTACAAACTGAAGAGGCCAATAATAAACTCTAGAGTGTAACTATTTGGTTTAGACATCCATGATCGATCATTTCTATGATCAGATGGGAGACAAGTAGCTCATCATGTTTTAGCTCATAAGTTAATTTTAGAAGAAAAAAATGTTTGAATTGAGCCCTAATCATCTAGTAGCATTCACATTCATAAATTTGTACCATCTATCCCATTCTTGAGTACTTCATCTTACTAGTAAGTGTATAATGTGTGCTTCATTTATCTGTATTTCTCCAAGTACATTGATGTACATAGGACAATACCCACCTACATATGTACCTAGAGAACAAAAGGGAAAATGATGTTAAAATTTATTAAAATTGAACACACATTATACACATACATCCTAAATGAGACGAAGTGCTCAAGAATAGTCCAAATCAGAGAGTATCCAAGGTTTACTCCTAATGAGTATGTCTTGGATGGGTTTCATGGACAACAACACAATTTAGAAATTTGGGTTTAGAATCTCTTAATCGGATATGTCATATATGCATTTTAGGTTTACAATTCTTTAAAATCTCATTACAAATCATTATAATTTAATTAAATACATAGTTAGCAATAATTTTAGGGTTTACAATTTGTCACAATCTAATTAAATCCAGGGCAACAACATACTAGGTTTTAGAAATAAATTTCAATTCTAATTAAATACATAGTTACATATATGCATTTTTATCACAACGATACAATCCATCACAATCTAATTAAATGTAGGCCAACAAAATAATATATAGAATTACTGTGATTTTTTGAGTAGTAGTTACCATCAAACAAACTATAATTGATTTAATGAGCCATTCATAGCTTCATAGTTTGAATTTGTTCATACTAGCACATGAAAAAAAAGGTAGAGAAAGACCTAAATCACCGGACTGGAGGAGAGAGCAGTACAATCCTCATCTTCAAGCAGTGACGAAGGAGAACAATCCTCAACTTGGGAGTAGCGGTAGTAGAGAAGCAACTTGCAGTAGTAGCGGTGGAGAGCCGGAGTAGCAACCTTAATAGTAGCAGCAACGGAGGCAGCAATGGTGGAGGATGAAGAAATAGCAGTGAGTAGTTGTAGAGGCAGTGGAGGAGGCAACAATGGAAGCTAGAGGACTTAATGTGGAGAATATCAATCACCATAAAAATATCTAGAGGACTGCTTGAGATAAATATGGGTAGGGAAAAGAGGGAAAAAAGGTTGCAACCACAAAATCATCAACAAAATGAACACCTTTTTTATCAGTTGGATAGATAGATTTGACAACTAATGCTGCAACCTAGATGCAACACAGAAAACCCTACATTGTTGACTAGGGTGAAGACACCTGAAGAGAAAAACCAAATGGTATGAGAACAAATTTCACGAGACACATGGTGCGTACATGTTTCTTATTGGTTGTTGTAGATACAACTGACGATCTATACACATAAGAATTATAAAGAGATGTTTGGCTTGTAGTCATTTTCCCACCAGATATTTGACAAAGAACCGAAGATGTAGGATTTTGAAGGAGAATGAAATGCCTCTCAAAATTTTCTGTGAAGTTTTATATTCACCAGAGATATACTACACCAGTTGCTTTGAGAAGAATCCATCATAGAAATAAAGTGCAACCCATATTTTCTCAACTGGTCAACCATGGAGGTTGTACATAAAGAACCGATGTTAAAGAGTATACCGTCAGGTTTAAAAAAAAACAATCAATGAGATATCTCATTTCTATACTAGTGATATGATATTATAACAACAATTTTCTCATAGTTATATCATCATAAATGCAATTAAGATAATTCTACTTTAGATTACCAGATTCCTAAAGATCTATTCTCCTCATTTAATATGAGTGACAAACTACCATGAACAACGACCCAACCTACGAAAAACTTGGTATGTTCTGGGTACACGTGTCACAACACCAAACACTAGGGTATACAACCCTCAACTATGATTTATGAGCATAATCACCCTCAAATATATATAAATTGAGACACAACGTAAATTGTTCTCTAACAAAATGAAGTTAGGATGACAGAGAAAAACCCGCCCTGCACCCACATATACTCAGTAATATAAAACTTTGAGTTCCTTCTCATAGTACTAGATTGGTACAAGGAAACTTGTTTCACTATTCAACAAATTCTGACACTGAGATTCTCTATGGTCACGTGGAACTACATTATTAGTGCTACATTTGATCAATTAAGTTATTTATTTTTTAATATGCATCAAACAAGTTACACTAAAAGCATAGAGATATAGTTGCACAAATTAATTAAGTGTAACAACTATGTTAGATAAAAAACTACTCCACATATTCCCAGACGCACAATATTGGATTCATGTTCCATCCTTGGCCATAACCAGGCCCCAATTAACTAGTCATAGGAAACAACAATGGCCAAAATACTATTAAGGCCAATGTGGGACTAGTTACTATTAGGAATCTCATATGTACATGGAATTGTACAAAAATATATTCCAAAGATAATAATAAAATGGAATACAAAATTTAGACCAAATTTTGAAAGGTGCAAAAGTTATGATCAATTCATAGTATGGCACATGAAGGCCAAAATGAATCATAAATGAGCCATATCTACATATCAAGTCTATTTCAAACTAGATTCTCACAAAAAAACTATTAGAAAATGGAAGTAGAGTGCTACAAGATTAGTCTTTAATTTTAAGTACACTACATCAATTTTTTTTTAAGAAAATTTAATTGAAAGGAAATCACACCACATCAAATATTTCCTCTGGGGCCTACTTAATTTTTTGTATAGTATATAGTCTCTTTCAAGGTCAAGTGTATCAACACACTTGACCACAGAAAACCCCATATTAAGTTTATGATAAACCTTGCAGTTATCTTCTCATTCATTTATATCCAATCATGGATTAAACACTAACCATCATATCCTACCATCATCCACATGATGGTACCAACATCTTTGAATTCAAGGAAAAAGCCTCAAGACATCAAGACTACTTCTAAGTCCTATATCCAAAATGCATCATATAATGTTAATTTATTCAATTTCTTATAATTATAGGAAGATAAGAGAATAGAAGCATAAATATTCATTTGAGAAGGTGATATATGCAAATAGGAGGCATCTTTCAACTAAAGTTTCCTTCAATTTCATGAAGATAACGTTTGATTTGTAAAACCCCAAAATCACTTCATGTTTACTTCATAGTAATGATCTCATAATTAGAAATTAGGCAAGTAGGTATTTTACTTCCATATTTCTTTATAACTTTATATGAGTATAGGAAGCTTTAGAAGATATAATTATTCCTAATATATATACACACATATGCATATATATATATATATATATATATATATATATATATATATATATATATATATATATATATATATATATATGTGTGTGTGTGTGTGTGTGTGTGTGTGTGTGTGAGTGTATGTGTGTGTATGTATCGAAGTACACTTTAGGGTACAAAGTAGCATGATTAGGTTAATTAACCATTTAGGTCATATACATGCTATGTTCACAAAGTCATTTCACATTAATTGTCAACTATTGAACCATTAATAAGTGTATGTTGCAATAAGATTTATGTGTAGAACATTGTGGGAATCAATCAAGGTTCGCAATATCCTCCAAAGAACCCATTTATTGCACAATATACCATTTTTTCCCATAGAGAGTTTTTCGTTGGATCTAGGGCTCTAGAGGGGGGTGTATAGAGATTCAAAATTTTCACAAGAATAGTTAGACCTTCAAATTATATGAATTGAAACCAAAAGCTTAAGAACAATTTGAAGTCCTATCTAAGAAAGCATAGCAAGGATGAGAGAGATTGAAACATACACTTGGACAAGGTGGTTAGAGTGGTTCCAATCTCCAAACTAGGAGATCATCAATCCACTACCTAGAGAGGTCAACCTCTAGGACTTTGCAACCCATGTATACTTATATTCCATCATAAGAGATACAAGGAGACCACTATAAATCCAAGGACTTACCTATTCAAGACAAGAGTCTTTCAACTACACAAGGACTTACCCACTTGATCAAGATGTTTTCAGACTTCAACAAGGACTTACCCACACTTGCATCAAATCTTTGGCCTTGAAGGAATTACCCACTCTTCTTGAATCTTCGCCTTGCCCTTCTCCTTCACCTGGAGAAGATCTTCACACCTTATTCAACCTTGAAGAAGAACAACAATTCCTCCTTTAATCAGAGAAGATCACTTCAACCTTTGCTCTTTGAGAAAGGGGATTGGGAAGATGGAAGGAATGAGATATTTACAAGACAACATGGAGGTAGCTCTCTTAAACCATGCCTAACTCACTGATAATCACAAAATTCTTTTTAAATGAGAGAGAGAAAGGGGCTCCAAGAGTTGCAACATGCTCAACTATAGCAAGGGCCAAGGATAGCATGAATGAGCAAATTTTGAATGAACTCCAAGGGGTCCTCTATATATCTAGGGGTGTTCCTTTGAGTGTGGTATCACTTACAAATAAAAAATAGTCATTTTACAACTTACAATGGATCTATTTTTGTTTCTAACAACTCTTTAAAGGTTGGAATCACTTATTCTGTGTTCTACATCTAGTATATTCACTCAAGTTTCAATCAAGATAACTCGACCGATCCACTAACCGACAAAGCTAATTTTCAAATTATCGGTCGAGTTTGTCCTGAGAAACTCAACCGATGTGTCAAAATTAATTTTGGTTAGTGAGACAATTGGTCAAGTTTTGTGAGTGTACAACTCGACTGATTGATCCATTTTCAAAAATCTATCATCGGTTGGTCGAGAGCCAAACTCGACCAATAGGGTTGCTGTGACAAATTTTTCATAATGGTTTATGAGTGACCAAACATAGGAATTAAGTGTCCCTGATTTTTTCTCATCTTAGTTACTAGTCACACCATCAATACAAGTGATTACAAAAATATTCTACGGTGGTTTGGAGTGATTTCCCAAATTGCACACTTGCATTGCTTTTGTCATGAACTTGGACAAGCTAGGGCTTGTGTAAATCATTTTCATGTACGTAAGGCCTAAAATCAATCTTAAACAAATATATTATATACATATGAATGAAATGGTTTAGTCATTATCAAAATATAGACAATGCATAACTATCAAGTCAACATTCTCCCCCTTTTTGACAATGACAAACTATTCCTCAATCACATTGAAAAGGATATGTAAAGTTATACCTTAGCCTCGTGAATTGTAAGGGGATTCAGTATTTTAACAATGTGAATTGCTCCCCCTCAATCTATGCTCACTATTACCTGCATAGTTAGTCTTTCTACACAAAGAAAAATAACATATATACTATATGGTCATTTAGCAAGTCTCATGATAAAGCATATATTGAACAAGAAAAGGATCGCATAGGCAATAAAAGCAATATGGTTGAGCTACAAAACATTGAAATTCTCTCCCTGTAACAACCGGGCCCACTGCCCAAGGCTCTAGTAGAGTTTTAGGAATGACGACGGGCCCCCCAAACCACCACTAGCCTTAACTATGTACTTTAATCTCACTCACGCGCAAGCCAGGATCAACTTCTCGACTGGTCACCCATTCTAGTACTACTCCAAGTTGAGCACGCATAACTATGGAGTTCTTTAGTAATGGGCTCCCAGAAAATGAGGTGCACCTTGGTTATATGGGTAATCCAATCATTCCTTTTAAGATCATCTTATCCAAGGCCTCAAATCATGGGACGTTACAATCTCCCCCACTTAGACTCTTGACGTCCTCGTAAAGGCTCAACTATGTGGCCTCATAATATTTCCCCATTTTAGTGCAGACCTAACATGACCCATGGACACCCAACTCCCAATCACGGAACACCAGCGCAAGGGTGACTACATCACCATGGATAGCCCTTTCCTACATGCCTAGACCGTAGGCTCAATACTGGCATGCCACATGCCCATGTGGGCCCCACCTACTGGAGGGGAATTGTCTCTGATACCATTTGTAACAACCGGGCCCATTGCCCAAAGCTCTAGTAGAGTTTTAGGAATGACGTCGGGCCCCACAGACCACCACTAGCCTTAACTGTGCACTTTAATCTCACTCACACGCAAGACATGATCAACTTCCCGACTGGTCACCCATCCTAATACTACTCCAAGCTGAGCACCCTTAACTATAGAGTTCTTTAGTAATGGGCTCCCAGAAAAGGAGGTGTACCTTGGTGATATGGGTAGTCCAATCATTCCTTTTAAGATCATCTTATCCAAGACCTCAAATCCTGGGGCGTTACACTCCCCCTCTTGGTATTATCAAAAAGTAAGGGGGGAAGAAGAGCGCAAAATAGGTCTTCTCCAAGTACAACCAAAAACATACATCCACTAGATAGAACATGCAACCTCAAAACATACAACAGACATAGATGAGAGAGATACAAGCAATCAATGTCATAATCAAAATATGGGTAACATACCACCAACTTATGAGATATACTCAACCAAAGAGTAAGTGTACATATGATTAAGATTACAACACTGAAGGTGTGCCTTGAAAAGAACTACAAGCCAAAACAAGGAAAACAACATGATGGTAGAAATAATACATCTCAGATAATGTGCCCAGATGTTTTTAGTACATAATAATCTAGAAATATATATATGATCAACATCTACAGACTAAAAACTAAAACATTTAAATGTATAGGCTATGTATGTCCACAACATCATCATCATCCTCATCATCATCAGAAGCTTCAGGCTCATAGTCATCATCTCCATCTGAAGGCACAATAGAGATAGAAACTTCACCTTCATCACCAGATGCACTAGAAAAGCCATCATCAAAACCATATGAACCATCCTCGCCATTATCCTCAAATGCCTCCTAATTAGAAGCAACAACTTCCTCATCAACCTAGTTGGGCATCTCCTCATCGACAGAAGGACCGAAACCATGACTGGGCCACATGGCATTCTGCTCAGGCTAAGACATACCAAGGTCATGCAACTATTGGGCTTGAGGAAAAGTAGGAGAAGAGGTTCCAAGTCCAGTAAGCAAGGTATCTATAGGACCATCAGGGAGAGGTAGCACTATAGGGGTAGATCCACCAATAGTAGAGGGTGTAATAGTGGAAGCAACAGGCGGAGGGGTTGGATAAAAGTTATTGTATGCATAGGATGCTTAATCACCTCCTGGTTAGGGTTAGTAGGCAGGGTAAGGATGGGAACATGACAGGTTCATGGTAGACATGATAGCATAGAGATCCTGATACGTATGCTCCTGAACCTGAAGGTTATATGCATACTGATGCATCATGTAACCCATGAAGGTTTCATTTGATACATGAAAAGATGCAAGGGAAGGTCGGGATGGTTGAGGAGGTGGAGGTGTCTGGGTGGAGGTGGATACTCCAAGTGTGGTAGAAGAAGGGGTAGGAACACTCTTTTGAATTGTGGTCTCACTAATACAAACTCCTTTTCTAGCAGGTTTGTAATGAATGTCATGAAAAAGAGACTTTCCAATGGAAGACTGAAACAAACCACAAATTAGGGCTGGGTAGGGTGGGTGAGTTCCATGGGTGTTCTTAACAGAGTCGAAGCAGGTCATGTGATGGAGAATATATTGAGACCACTTGACTCTGATGTTCTTCAGGATACAAAACATAATCACCATAGTATTCTCTACAATTTTAGTTTGATTTTTCATTGGATGAATATTGCAGTTGATTACTAGGGCAAGAATGTGATTCTTCAGGTCCAAGGTAGAGGAGGGAAGGGTGGACTTCTCCTTGTATGAAAATTGAGGCTTCTTCAAGAATTTATGTATGTTAGGGAGAGTGATATCATATTTCTTATAGAAGGCCTTAGGGTCTAGGAGGTCAAAATACCTAGGGTAATCCTTCCTCCATGTGTTGGTTACCTCAGTACCAAAGAAAAAGATATTCAAGGTATCCTCTAAGACTTGGAATTTCTTACCGGAAATCATGGAATTAAGAATGACTTGATTATTTGGTGGGGGTTCAAGAGTTTTGTAATTCCATTTCAAATTTTCATAGAATTCATGAACAAATTTAGTGCTCATTATGGAATTGTTATGGAATACATGTTCAATACCCAGGGTAGAGAGGTGGTGGTCATATAACAACTCAATGACCTAATCAATGACCTTTTATCAATGTGGGTGTGGCTCAAACAAGGCACAAAAATGGATGGGGTTTCTAGGAAGGATCTCCGTGTACCTATTTAGAGCATCAATTGAAACAAAGAAGGTAACATTGAACAAGATAAGGTGAGGGTTGGAGGAGGAGGATGGTGTTCCATAGGGGGCAACTCTCTTTCTCCAATTGGAAGCCATGTAGGTGAGATAAGAAGGAAAGAGAGGTCAAAAATGTAGGAAACGCCACAAAGAACTGACCAAACACCTAGGGTTTATGAGTAAGAGGTCTAGGAATATCAAGAAAGGACATTCTAGGGTTACAAAGAGGAAGATCGGGGCTATGGTTGAGAGCTTGAGAGAGCAGGAGAGTGAATCAGTCAATTTTTCTCTAGTTGAGAGGGAGAAAAGTGGGCCAAACCATACTTAAGTTTCCTCTAGCCCGGCCATCAATCGAGTTCTGAGACAAGGAAACTCGACCGAATGACTTTTTACAAAAGCTCTCGGCCATAGATCGGTGGAGTTGGCAACACAACCAATGGCTAACCTGAACCAACATTAGAAATTTTAATCTCTAGTCATTTGAGTGCTAATTAAATTTATTTTCTAGTCCATTTTGCATTTTAAACATACTTAGGAACATATCACTAATCATTTGGTACTATTTGGTGATAAAACAAGTGTTTGCAAAAAATACCCTAAAGAAGCGAAAAACAAGGAAAAAAGAACATAAAACAAATTTTAGCACTTTTAGCAAGCAAGGGTGATCAAGACATGAACAAAGCATATAGGATAAGTAGAAACTAGCTAGAAGGTATATTAAATTCATCTAAAGTAGTTATGAGAAATTTAGATCAAATAAAATTAAATTTCTCTCTAACTAGAGGCTTAGTGAAAATGTTTGCCAACTAATTTTATGTGTCCACATGTGTGATATAGATATCATCTTTGGCTATGTGATCACAAATGAAATGATGATGAACCTATATATGCTTGGCTCCACTATGAAATATAGGATTGTAAGATAAATTGATTGGAGGAGTATTATCACAAAAGATAGGAGAAGCATCAATATAAATGTTAAAGTCTTGGACCATTTGGTTCATCCATAGGACCTGGGCACAACAACTCCCGACTGCAATGTGTTCCACCTTAATAGTTGATAAAGCCACTATGCTCTATATCTTGGAAAACTAAGACACCAAGCATTGTCCCAGGTGGAAGTAAGTGCCACTTATGCACTTTCTATCAATCAAGCATCATGAGTAATCTGCATCAATATGAATTGTAAGAGTACCCCTTCACTTGGGATACCATAGTCCAAAATTTGGAGTTTTGGCTAAGTACCTTAAAATCCTCTTAAAAATTATAAGATGTCATTTCTTGGGATTTGATTGAAAGCGAGCACACAAGCCAACACTACACACTATGCCAGGTTATAGAGGTAGTGAAATAAAGTAAACTTCCAATCATACCTCTATAGAGCTTCTCATCCACTTTCTCACATTCTTCATCTTTATCAAGTTTGGCAATGTTTGACAAGGGGGTGTTCATCGACTTGGTGTTCTCCATCCCAAAGTGCTTAAGTAGCTCACTTGTGTACCCTCCTTGGTTTACGAAGTTCCCATATTTAGTTTGCTTTATTTGAAAGTCGAGGAAGAATGTTAGCTCACCCATCATGCTCATCTTAAACTCACTCTGCATAAGATCAGTAAACTCCTTGCAAAGATCAAGATTAGTTCTGCCAAAAATCGTACCATCAACATAAATTTGAATTTAAGAAAATTGTTAGAAGTGTGTTTAAGAAACAAGGTAGAATCCACTTTTCCCAGATATACCCATAATCTAACAAAAAGTTCTTTAATTTCTTATACCAAGCTCGAGGTGCTTATTTGAGTCCATAGAGATCCTTCTGCAATAAATAAATATGGTTAGGTAAACTATCATGTTTAAAGCCTAGGGGTTGTGCAACATGCACTTCCTCCTCAATTGTACCATTCCAAAATGCACTTTTAACATCCATTTAATAAAGAAAAAAGTTTTTGTAACTAGAAAAAGCAAGCAACATATGGATAGACTCAAGTTTAAATCAGGTGTGTATGTTTCATCAAAATCTATACCTTCCTACTGACTATAGACTTGAGCAACTAACCTTGCTTTGTTTCTTACCACCTTGCCACTTTCATCTAGCTTGTTTTGGTAGATACACTTGGTTCCAATGATCTTTATATCACATGGTCTAGGAACTAGAGTCCACACTCTGTTCTTCTCAAATTGCTGCAATTCTTCTTGCAAGGCTATGATCCATTCATCATCCCAAGATCTTCTATGACATTCTTTGGCTCGAGTTGTGAGATAAAGATGTTGTTGGCTTGTTCTTTGTTAAAGGCAGCACACATCCTCACTCTTTCAAAGGGTCACCTAAGATCAGATCTTTAGGATGATTCTTTGCAAAGTGAGGAGTGGGATCCTTCTTCTCTTCATCTTTCTCTTGTACTTGAGTAGCCACCTCTTTTTCCTTTTGGGTGATGTTGAGTTTTTTTAAGATAAGAATCACCTCACCTACAACATCATCATTTGGAACAATATCTTTGGGAATAGAGGAATTTGTCTCAATAAACTTAACATTAATAGATTCATCTACTTTGGAAAGACCAACATTAAACACTCTATAAGCCTTGCTAGTAGTGCTGAAGACAAAAAAGAAAACCTTGTATGATTTTCAATGAAACTTGTTGAGAGAATCTTTCATGTTCAAGACAAAACAAGGACATTGATCCAACCCTATTCTAGGGTTGTATCTTGTGTCATTTTGTACTTTTATCACATTCAAATGTATTAGAATTACATGTTATTCTCCCCAATATGAATATCATTGCAAATATGCTTATGGATGTTCTTTGCACTGTTTTTCAGGTACTTGGACCATGCTTAGATGGAAGAGAGAGAAGGAGGGACCCAAAGAAGGCCCCAAAGTCTCCCTCAACCTACCTCCAGTGGCCAAGAATCATCCCCAAGCAAAGACATCTGAAAATGACAAAGTTAGAAGCAAAATCAAGAAGTCAAGCCTCACCACGGCCGTGGCCACAATGCCACGGTCGTGGCTTTATTGCCAAGTTCCAATAGGTTGCAATAGGGAAATTCCACAGAATCCCACCACCGTGGCCACCTGCCACGACCGTGGCCATTGAGGACACCACGACCGTGGCCATCAGCACGGTCGTGGTTAGTAGAAGAGAACACGGCCGTGGCACCCTGCCACGGTCATGGGAATTAAATACCAAAGGTTTAGTTGCAATAGGGTTTTTCCCAGAATGCCACGACCGTGGCCAAGTCGCCATGACCGTGGCCGAAGATGATCAAGACGACCATGGCCCCTCCCCATGATCAGCTCCTCCTCCTCTAAAACAACCATGTTACCCAACACGGTCGTCGTGCATGTTACCCACCATGACTGTGGCACTCCGCCACGGCCGTGGCCACCACCATTTCACCACTTCCTTCACACCACGACCGTGTTCACCCCCCACGACCATTCCCCACTACACTCACCATGGCCGTGGCACACCCACCACGACCGTGGTGATCACCTACCCTATACAACTTTTCACTATTTTTCCTATTTTACCCCCACTTAGCCCTATCTCCTATATAAGCACTAGCTGCTTCTAGGGCTCGAGAGAGAGCACTTCCTAGCCGCAACCCAGCTGCTCCCTTGCCTCCATTACTCCCATCCACCTACTTCCTTGCTTTTAATCCCATTTCCACCCACTTTCCACTCATTTCCACCATAGAACCCTAGTTTCTCTAGGTTTCTATCCATCCATTCCACCATTTCCATGGTCTTGGGAACCATTGGAGGAGGAGGCTCATGGCTGGCAGCAACGAGGTGAAGAAGTCAAGCTTAATCAATCATCCATGGCGTTTCCTACTCTCTTTCCCTTCTCCTTTGTTTCTGTTTTGATCATGTATAGCTAAGCCCCCCTTGGGTGGGCTGTTTGGGACAAAAATGTGACTTTGATACCATGTTGGGGGAATATAATTTGTAATGAACATATTTCACTTCTATGATGATTGGCTTTGCTTGTATCTCATTTCCCATTACTTGTGCATGTGATTGTTGTTTAATTACATTGATTGCTTGCCTTGTGGTGTTTGAAGACATTTGCCTCTAGGATGTTTTGGTTTCTATGTAGCTATCATAGGATTGGCTCCTAGGTCCTTAATTCGGATCCCTAGCTAGCCCCCTATCTTCCTACATAATCACCTTCTTCCTACATGCAAATGTGAGTTCTAAGTGACTATTATAAGTGTGATTAGTGCAATTTCCTAGGATTCCCTAAAGGCTGAGGTGGCTAGTGGCATGAGGTCAAATATCCTCATCTCTACTCCCATCCTTACCCTTGGTCCTCAATTGACTAATACCATTTATCCTAGAGACCTAGACTTGGTAAGTCCTATGAGAATTACACCTAGCCCTAGTTCCACAACTAGTAGCATAGGGTACATCCTCATAGCACCCACCTTGTTGTTTGGTTTGGTAGTCTAGAATGAAATATTCT
This sequence comes from Alisma plantago-aquatica, assembly GCA_963693085.1. Classification (NCBI taxonomy): domain Eukaryota; kingdom Viridiplantae; phylum Streptophyta; class Magnoliopsida; order Alismatales; family Alismataceae; genus Alisma; species Alisma plantago-aquatica. The sequence continues at coordinate 1,186,309,889 of OY856411.1, read as the reverse complement.
AATTTCTTGTTATGGTGACATCCCCCAATTAATGTCAAGGTCACATTCCCAAACAGCCCACCTCCTTCATCTAATTGCTTAAAACCTTAATTGCTCTATTTGCTCGTTAATGCTAGTGTAGTTCAATTGCTTTAGTTAACTTAGTTGATTGCCTAGTTTCGCTAGCTAACTGTTAGTTTAGGTCTTTGATCTTGATTAGTGGTTAACTTAGGCTCTCAATTGCTAGTTGCTTGCTTAGTCCAGTGTAGTTTGTTCTTGCTCTTGTTTAGATAGCTTGTTGACATAGATTGCTAATTTAGCCTTTTGATAACTTAGTTTCAATTGTTGCTTTTCTTACTTGCTCGTTTAGTTTAATCAACAACCAACCAACCTTTAAACCCTAAAAACCTTAATCTCCGCAATAGGAACATAGCTTACATCATCTAACTCTAGTTCCCCCTCTATCTCCGTGGATCGACCATGTACTTTCTGCCTCACCTATACTACGACATGACCCCGTGCGCTTGCGGGCGTAGTGTCTTAGTAGACGTAGGTAGTTAGTGTAGGTCTTACAAATTTTCAAAAGCATAAGATCCCACATCCCGTCCGCTTCGACCTCGTGGGGTGTAAAAGCACCACTAGCGGGGACGCACCAAGCTTTCTGGCATCGTTGTCGGGGATAGAGGTGCTCGACCTAGTTAGATATTGTAGCTTAGCCTTTCCTTTTACCCTCACCATTGCTATTATTTATTCTTTGTGTTACTCTTGCATATTGGTTCGCTAACATGGCTCCTTGTTGTTTGTTTGTGACTTATACAAGTGATAGTTGTGCATGCGTAGCACGTGTTCGACTTGCACCGAATTGGTGGTTTACGACCCCGAGATTGGGAGAAGAAGGCGTCAAGCTCGCCGCAACCTAAACCGAGAGGCCGAGATGGCCGAGAACAACCATGATGCCGACGCTCAGCCACCTCCGCCGCATCGCCCGCTTCACGAGTACTTCACGGCGGGGAACTAAAACTCCCCCATCGCCACGCTGGTTGACCAAATGCCCGGTCAGCAGTTCTCCATCCCGCCGGCACTCTTGGGGCTTCTCCCTACATACTTCGGTATGGAGAACGAGAACCCCTACCACCACATAGATGCGTTCTTTGAAATGTGCTCTACCTTCCGCACGCCAGCCGCCACCGACGACTCAATCAGGAGGACGCTCTTTCCCTTCTCTCTCAAAGAGAAGGCCAATGAGTGGTATGTCTCGGGGCCAGAGTTGGTCACTTGGAATGAGGTGAAGAACGAGATTCTCAAGAAGTTCTTCCCCATCGCCAAGTTATCCTACATGAGAAGGTGCATCACATCGTTCACCCAGAAAGAGAACGAGCCCTTCCACGAGGCGTGGGAGAGGTTCCAGAAGCTGCTTCGTGACTGCCCTCATCATGAGGTTCCTCTTTGGCAGCTAGTTCAGGCCTTCTACACTGGGCTTGAGGAGCAAAGCTAAAACAACGTAGATTCTTCTTGCGGGGGCACGTTCATGGCAAAGCCACCTGAGGAATCATGGCCCACTACTACAGAAATAGCATTCAGTGTCGCTTTTCTGGGCGTCGGTTATTAAGGAAAACCGACGCCTAACATATAAGGCGTCGGTTGTTTAATAAAACCGACGTCTATATTCGAAGACCAGCCAGACACGGGTACCGCTTTGTATTAAGCGTCGGTTGTTTGTAAAAAACCGACGCTTAAAGTCGCCCGCGAAATCCATTATTCGATAAAAAAAATAGTGTCATTTTCAGCGTCGGTTATATACCTAGAAAACCGACGCCTATTTGCGATGAAAATTTGCGCGGACAATGTCACTTTCAGCGTCGGTTATCCTTGTCTAACCGACGCTGAAGGTGGTTCCCGCCAAAAATTTCCATGAAAATATCGTCCAATTGGACGTCGGTTGTTTCAACCAACCGACGCTAAAGATGTTTAGGCGTCGGTTGTTGTAAACAACCGACGCTATTTGGGAACTTATAACCCCCGCGATCGCCCGACTCTTCCCCTTTCTTTCTTCTATTTCATTGCTACCCTATTGCGGCGATTTTCCCTGTTGCGGCGACTTTCCGGAGCTTCTCTGCTGCTGCTGCTCTCCGGCGCTTCTCTCCGGCGCCCCATCTCCGGCGTCCTTCTTCTCCGGAGCCCTTCTTCTCCGTCGCCCCTGTTGCTGCTGCTGTCCGCTCGTCGCCGCCGGTCGTTGCCCACCGTCCCTGCTCTCCTCTAGTCGTCACCGCCAGTAGAAGCAGCTACGGTGCTGTTGTCATCACCTCCGCCCCCACCGGTAGAAGCAGCTTTACTCGTGTTGTCCTCGTGCAAGGTAACCCACAAACCTTCACCACCTTTTTTGTCCTCTGCCTTGCTTTTCTCTGCCGCCGCCGACCTAGAACTCACCCAGGCAGTGCCTAAGTAGGTGCCAGGGCACGCCTAGGGTCCCAAGCCCAGGTGCCCTGCCTAGATAGGCCTCTGGGCGGATGCTTGGGCGGCGCCAGGGCACGTGTAGGGTGCACGTCTAGTGGATTTTTTTTTAAAGTTATTTACTGATTGTGTTTATTTAATAATGTACTGATACATATGTGATATACCAATCTGATAGTCCATGATAGAACAAAACATAATGATGTTGACTGCAACTTTGTGTGTCATGCTATTCTTAATTAAGTGTATATTTACTTCATAATTGAATGTTTAAGTAAGTTATAGATATCTTGATGATGAACTGTAATGCACACATGTGACATGTTTGGAATGTAAATGATGAACTATAATGCACACATGTTTAACTTATTTTATTGTTGAGTATATTGAGAATCCTAATCACCCTTCTTGCTTAATGATGAATTGTAATGCACACATGTGAATGCTTGGAATTTAAATGATGAACTTTTCCCTAAATTGCCAATCATGCTTTTAAAGACATCAATAATCACCCTAATTTGAAGAACTAGGATTTTAGGTATAAGAATGACAACACATTATTTGTTGGCCTAGAAACCCATCCAAGATTTACTCATTAGGAGTAAATCTTGGATAGTCCCCGGTTTGGGACTGTTCTTGAACACCTAATCTCACTTAGGATGTAAGTGTATAATGTGTATTGAGTTTTCGAGAAAATTTTGGTAGCATTTCCCCATTTGTTCTCTAAGTACATATGTACTTAGAGAACAACGGGGAAATGCTGCCGAAATTTTCTTGAAAACCCAATACACATTATACACTTACTAGTGAGATTAGGTGTTCAAGGATGGGATAGGTGGTACACATTTATTATATATAAGAATGACATCACATGTGTTTGTTGGCCTAGAATGTGAACAATCATTGTTTTTTATATTACTTGTACATTGATATAAATTAGAATGAACAATCACTAAATTATATAATGTTTGTATGGAGTCCGACTTCATTGTAGATATCTATTATTGTGTTTGTTGGCCTAGAAACCCGTCCAAGATTTACTCATTAGGAGTAAATCTTGGATAGTCCCCGGTTTGGGACTGTTCTTGAACACCTAATCTCACTTAGGATGTAAGTGTATAATGTGTATTGAGTTTTCGAGAAAATTTCGGTAGCATTTCCCCGTTTGTTCTCTAAGTACATATGTACTTAGAGAACAGCGGGGAAATGCTGCCGAAATTTTCTTGAAAACCCAATACACATTATACACTTACTAGTGAGATTAGGTGTTCAAAGATGGGATAGGTGGTACACATTTATTATATATAAGAATTACATCACATGTGTTTGTTGGCATTTCCCCGTTTGTTCTCTAAGTACATATGTACTTAGAGAACATCGGGGAAATGCTGCCTAATCTTTTCCTAATATATACTTGTTTCCTAATATATACTTGTTTTCTCTGATCATAGAATGGATAGATCATGGATGTCCATTCGTAATCGTTGCACCCCAGAGTTTATATCTGGTCTTGATCAGTTTATTAGATTTGCCGAGGAACATAGGAAAAAACCTACAGATAGGTTCTACTGTCCATGTAGGCATTGCGGTAACAACTTGAAAGTCAACACTGGTGAGGAAATCAAAAGTCATGTCATGTGCAACGGGATTGTACAAGGCTATACAGAATGGCACTGGCATGGAGAGATTTCAAAATCGAAACCAGTAGATGTCGATAGCAGTGCTTGGGTGGAAGAAGAAATTGCCTCCGATGACGTAAATGTGAACGAACCAGTTCCAGCAGACATCGTTGATGCGATGCTGGATAGTTGTAGGGTAGAGCACACCGATCCACCTCCTATCTTTACAAACATTGTGCATGATGCTGAGATACCGTTATACACAGGCTCTGCTAAGTTTACGAAGCTTAGCGCTGTGTTGAGATTGTATAAGTTGAAAGCTAACAATAGATGGAGCGACAAAAGCTTCACTTCATTGTTGACTTTGTTGAAAGAAATGCTTCCTGAAGGAAACGAGCTTCCAATCTCAACATACCAGGTAAAGAAAATGTTGTGCCCAATGGGAATGGAGGCCAAGAAGATACACGCATGCCCGAATGATTGTGTATTATTTCAAAAGGACTGTGTAGATTTGAAAGATTGTCCAAAATGTGGTGCGTCACGGTATAAATTGACGACTTCGGGGGAGTCCAAAACTGGTTCTCCTGCCAAGGTGTTGTGGTATCTACCTATAATATCACGGTTTCAACGCTTGTTTACAAATTCGAAAGATGCGAAGAATTTGAGGTGGCATGCAGATGTTAAGAAAAATAATGATGGGATCCTACGACATGCGTCTGATTCCCCACAGTGGAAGAAGATTGATCTATTGTACCCTAAATTTGGTGAAGAAGATAGGAATCTAAGACTTGGGCTTTGTACAGATGGGATGAATCCGTACGGGACATTGAACAGCCAACATAGCACTTGGCCAGTCATGCTTGTTATATACAATCTTCCTCCCTGGATGTGTATGAAAAATAAGTACGTTATGTTGTCATTGTTGATATCGGGCCCTAAACAACCCGGAAATGATATCGATGTTTATCTTGAACCTTTGATTGATGACTTAAAGAAAGTTTGGGCTGAAGGTGTGATGACCTATGATGCTTCAGCAAGAGAGACATTTCGTTTGCACGCTATGTTGTTTTGCACTATTAATGACTTTCCAGCATATGGGAATTTGTCTGGATATAGTGTCAAAGGAGCTAAAGCGTGTCCTATATGTGAAGAAAACACTGATTCAATAAGACTAAAACATGGCGGCAAGACTATATATCTTGGTCATCGAAGGTTTCTTTCAAAATTCCATCTGTATCGTAGGAAGCGCAAAGCATTCAATGGATGGAATGATGAACGGAGTGCACCTAAACCTATACCAGGGGATGCTGTTTATGAAAGAGTAAAAGACATTGTCAATGAATTTGGTAAGAAATCACAATGTAGTATGGCCACACGGAGTGACAATTCTTCATTCAAGAAGAAGTCAATATTTTGGGATCTTCCTTATTGGAGTTCTTTGACAGTCAGGCATTGTATCGATGTAATGCACGTTGAGAAAAATGTCTGTGATAGCATCATTGGTACTCTATTAAATATACCAGGTAAGACTAAAGATGGGATAAAATCTAGACTGGACCTACGTGAAATGGGAATAAGGTCAGAATTAACAGAATTACGTGAAATGGGTAATAAAAGAACATAATTACCTCCCGCTTGTTACACGTTGTCTAGAAAGGAGAAGAAAACTTTTTGTGAATGCTTGGTAAATGTTAAGGTGCCACATGGTTACTCATCCAACATCCGTAGATTGGTATCAATGAAAGATCTGAAGTTGATAGGTCTTAAATCTCATGATTGTCACACTCTAATGCAACAAATATTGCCCGTGGCAATTCGATCTATATTGCCGAAGCATGTAAGGTTTGTAATTACTAGACTTTGTTTCTTTTTCAACACTCTATGCAACAAAGTTATTGACCCTGATACTCTCGATAATTTGCAAAGAGAAGTGGTTGTTACCCTATGTCAGCTTGAGATGTATTTCCCTCCTTCGTTCTTTGATATCATGGTACATCTTGTTGTCCACTTGACTAGGGAAGTGAAAATGTTGGGACCAGTTTTCTTGCATTGGATGTATCCCTTTGAACGATACATGAGCGTTTTTAAAGGTGATGTTCGAAACCGTTATCGGCCTGAAGGGAGTATTATTGAAGGTTATGTGGCGAGAGAGGTTATGGATTTTTGCAATGACTTTCTCAGTGGTAATGACACTCCTGATAATGACAAGAATATTGAGGAGGGCAAAGGAATTTTGGGATCACGGGTGAAAGTAATCAGCCGTGAGAAGTTGGAACAAGCTCACTTGTATATTTTACACAATATGGACGAAGTGAGTGTTTATATCGAGGAACATACCAATTTCATAAAGAGACAACATCCTCGAGCAAGTTCAATGTGGCTTGCTAGAGAGCATAATAAGACTTTTACTAAGTGGTTTGAAGATAAAGTCTTACATCAACTATCTCAAACACCAAATGATATTACAAAAACTATCAAATGCCTCGCCTTTAAACCAAAACCGAATGTTATGTATTATGAAGGGTTTGACATTAATGGATTCACATATTACACAAAGCGCCAAGATGATAAGAGTGTCGTCCAAAATAGTGGGGTCACTCTTCAAGCGTCGACTATGTACTTTGCAAGTGCAAAGGATAAGAGTCCACGTGAAGCTAAAATGTCATATTACGGTGTCATTGAGGACATTTGGGAGTTTGACTACATAGATTTCAAAATTCCGCTCTTTAAATGTAATTGGGTTGATAACACCAAAGGAATTATAGTGGATGAATTGGGTTTCACTTTGGTGAACTTTGAAAAGATTGGTGAGAAGGGTGAACCATTCATATTGGCATCACAGGAGAAACAAATATTCTATATCGATGATCCTGCAAATGATAAATGGTCGGTTGTTCTTCATGGTAAAAGACAATTCATTGAAGATCCTATAGATGAAGAAGAGTACTATGATAAGTATGATGACTCCAGTCCATTCTCAGTTGGGTTGCCAACTCCACAAAATATTGAAGCTAATGATGACTTATATGTGCGCGGAGATCACAATGAAGGATTGTTAATTGATAAAAGATCACAATTTTAGAGACATGTATGTTTATACAAATGCTAAATGTTTGCCTTTTTCTAGTTAATACAAATGCTAAATGTTTGCCTTTTTCTAGTTAATACAAATGCTAAATGTTTGCCTTTTTCTAGTTAATATAAATGCTAAATGTTTGCCTTTTTAATGACATTTTCAGATGGCTGACCATGATGAGCATGATGTCCATGATGAGCATGAAGTCCATGATGAGCATGCTGTCCATGACGAGCATGGTGAGGATACTAATGTAAGTTCTAAAAACATATCCTGTATTTCTATAAAATTCATTATCTTCTAGTTATGTCATATATCCTATATTTCTATATTGGGCTAATTTAGTGTATTTTATTTTTGTCAAATTTTAGGTTGATGCACCTGTACCCACTGAAGCACTGGAGCAACTTGATGCGCAACACCAAACACTTAACAAGAAAAGGGGCATCACTCTGTTGAAGAAGTTATTAGCGCTAAGTGGTAGTGGATCCAAATTGGTGGTGGAGTTTGATAATGGAGGAAATCCAATTGGAGTGAACCGCAATAATTTTGTGAACTATCTTGGGTGTACCACTCGGAGCCATTGCGGTGTTAAGTATGATAATTGGCATAAAGTTCCTCAAGGGAAAAAAGACTTGATATGGAAGGATTTATGCGTGAGTTATTATTATTTGCAATTCTATTTTGTAGATTACAAATTCTATTATTTGCAATTCTATTTTGGATACTAGTTAATAACATTTCTATTTTACAGAATCTGTTTGCATTGGATGAGAAGTTGCATCATAAAAATGTGATGCAACACGCTGGAAAGATGCTTAGGAATTATAGGACAAATATGAACAGAGAATACATAAAAGAGGGTGATAAGAAGAAGAAGTCAGCCCTTGAACAATGGAACTTCTTGGACAAAGAAGATTGGGACAATTTTGTTGCTTCAAGAAAATCTGAAGAATTCAAGGTATTAGGCGTCACTCCTAATTTAATTAATATACATTGTATTCACCTATTCAAGATTAGCATTTAGTGCTACTAACCAAATCATTAATGTGCATACTAACTAGGCCCTCAGTGATGCACAAAAAGCAAGACGTGCACTGAATGTGCATGACCACACTATGGGTCCAAAAGGCTATGCAAGCGTTCGCCAAAGACTACAGGCGGAGTCTGCGGCTACTCAGGAGTCTGCTCCTACTCAGGAGTCTACCACACCCATGCCTCGCCATGATATCTGGATAGCTGGCAGGCAAAACAAGAAGGGTGAAATAAAGAAGCCTGTAACTGCTGAGGCGGCTGCAAAAATGGTAAAATAACACTCTTAGAGAAATCGTTTGAATATTGATTATTTGTGGTGTTAACTTACCAATTTCTATTTATGGTGATTAGCGGGAGCTGCACGAGCAGAGGAAACAAGGCACGTTCATCCCTCAGGGCACAAGGGATGAATTGACAGTTGCTCTGGGTAACCCAGAGCATCCTGGACGTGTTAGAGGTGTCGGCACTGGTGTTGGCATCAAAGCATTCTTTGGGCCATCCCAGCGCAAACCCAGAGCGGGACTTTCTCAAGAAGAGGTAACCTATTCTTTTTTTAGAATGTTACTGCAAAAGGAAATTCATTAATAAGAAGCTAATGTTTCTTTTATCCATGTATAGGAGAATAAGAGAGTTGAGGATTTAGTTGCTAAGAAGTTCAACGATGTAGTTGCTGAGAAGGTCAAGGAAGAATTGTTGCGGTGGCAGGCATCTCAGGCTTCCAATACGCCTATGGCGACCCACTCTTCTCCTGATGCACAGACTGCGAGTAATCCTGGAGACCCATCGCCTAGCACGTCTGCTGTAAGTATTGTTTATGACATTGTAGTTAGTCTTTTCAAGTTGTTATGTTTTCAAGATGATATGTATATATGTATAATATTCTTTACGTAAATTTGTAGGCATTGAAGCCATGCCGCTTAAGAATGCAAGACTACGTTGTTGCAGAGGCGCAGGCTTACCCGTCCCTTCCTGGGGCAATGTTTCACGGGACTCCAATGCTACAGGGCTACGTTCGTGTGAGCCCGATACGTGTGTTACCTGATTGGAGAGAAGCTACATTGCCATATCCCCACCCGGATATTGATAGACTTGCTGATGCAGAAGGCAGGGTGATATTGTGGCCCAAAGCAGATGTCGTCTACACGACTGAAATTGTAAGATAAATTTACATTGATTTAGACTGTTAATGTGTATATATGATGTCAATTGATCTGAAATTATATGTACAGGTTAAAAAGAAGACACCAGGAGCACCTAGGCCTCCACTTCCACTTCCCGCATTACCCGATTGGGTTCCAACTGACCTAACATACCCGTTAGGTCCTGCTTGTAGGGGAATGGCATGTTGGCTACGGGCACATAATGTAAATTGCCCTATAATTATTTCTTTAGATGCAGATTATGCAGGTCAATCATACGATAGCTCTTTATTTATACAAGATATTATTGAGCTGTTTATGTATGATTGGCTGAATACATCAATGATAGAGACATGGATAAGGTGAGATCTTGTTTATACATCCATATACCTTGTGTAAGATCCGGTGATCTGGTTTCTTATATATTAATGCATATGCCTATATGTTTTGCAGCTACTTAGTCGAAGATCATTGCAAACAATTTGCATTTGATCATTTGGGATTTTTGATTCCATCATTGATTAGTTTGGTAGCTAAAGACCCTGATAATGTTCAACAATACTGTATAGATGCTTTTACAATTTTTGGTCAGCAAAAGAAGACGATAATAATAGCTCCATTCAATGTCAAGTAAGTTTACTTTATTTATAATTTGGACTTAAGAAAATTCCATTTTTATTTTGCATTTTGAGTTATTAATTGTTAACTTCTTACCTCTAGCGGTAGACATTGGGAGTTACTAGTTATTGTCCCCGGGACATTCACTGTTTATTATCTAGATCCTGCGGGGAGTACATTGAACCCTAAAATTGGACACGTAATGAGAATGCCATTATTCTGGTGAGAAATATTTCATTTTTATATCCGTTAACATCTTTTATTACATTACTATTTACTTATGCAATTTATTGTGTTATATTAACATGTAGGGGTTTAGATGCATTCAAAAAGGCTGGAGGAATGGTCCCAAGGAAAAAGAACCAGCCAATAAATTGGCAGAACGTACAAGTAAGTTCCCGACTCGAATATATATATTATTGATGTGAATTGTGCTTAGTTGTATTATTTTGTATGTTTCAATTTATAGTGTGCTACACAAGACAATGGTTGGGCATGTGCATACTATGTGATGCGATTTATGCAGATGATTATCAAATATGCCGCATTGGACATCGATACCATACATGAGGTATTATATATAGTCTCATTAGTTAGTATGCAATATATCAATCTTATCTTATTTTTATATTATTACTTATATATATACATCATTCTCTTTGCAGGTGTTTAAAACTGACAACACTACATGTAAACGCTTAAAAAATATACATGCTCGATATACGATGGAAGCATTAAATGAAGTAAGAGAAGAATGGGCAAAAGCCATACAAGCAGTGGCAACTGTAAGATATAATTGGGATGTTGATAGCGATAATGAATGATACTTTGTAAATGAATATTTCTGAATGTTAATACATGTATTTGAATGTTTCTATATGTGTGAATGTGAGAATTGAATTGATGTCTGAATGTATGTACTTGTGTGAAATTTTGTTTGTGACTTTTGCAGGTTTGCGGCCTGTTTGTAGGCTGATATCAATGGATGTCGTAAACCTGCAGTTCAGAAAACTGAACTGCAGGTTCTCATCCTGCTGACCAGCCACAGCAGGCCTGCAGACTGATATGAAAAAAAATATATATAAATAGGCGTCGGTTATTTAATAAAAACCGTCAGCAAAGACATACAGCGTCGGTTATTTATTTATAACCGACGCCTGATGTGGCCAAAGCAGTCCTGGAAATGGCGTCGGATATTCGTATCGAACCGACGCCTATTTAAACAACAAAGCGTCGGTCGTTTGGTATATAACCGACGCCAAAAGGGTTCGCGCCACAGAAAACGGCGTCATCTAGGACACTTTATGCGTCGGTTATCAACTAAAAGACCGACGCTACATTGAATATAGGCGTCGGTTTTTTAGTAAATCACCGACGCAGAAAGTGCCCTAGATGACGCCGTTTTCTGTGGCGCGAACCCTTTTGGCGTCAGTTGTCTACTAAAAGACCGATGCCTATAGGTTAAATAGGCGTCGGTTAAAAAACCGATGCCGAAATGTTCGACCTTTAGCGGCGCCCACATAGGCGTTGGTCGGAAACCGACGCCAAATGGGGTTAAAAGACCGACGCCAAATGGGGTTTCTGTAGTAGTGGCCGCTGTTTGAGCATCTTGCTGAGAATTCTTTCCACCGAGCTTCCACTAAAGGGGGGCATTGCAGATGGAACTACACTCCTCCACCCTCCTCCGTGGCTCCCGCACGCAATGCCACCGACCCCGATATGATGAAGATGATGGCTGATATGATGTGAATGATGAAGAATCAAGTGGGTGGCTTTTCTAGCCAACCCGCAATGGCTGTTGATACTATAGACGAGGAAGTCAACGCTCTACATTCCTTTGCTGACCGCAACAACCAGGGCCCAATGTCCAACTCCTACACTCCCGAGTGGAGGAACCACCCAAACTTCTCTTGGAAACAATAGAATGAGGATGGAAAAGGATAGGGGCAGCAAAAGCCACACTACATCTCCAAGTTTGAGGACGAGGTACTAGGAAGGCTAAGAAGCCTAGATGAAGTAAAAAAGGATGTCAATGCACATGGGCAGTCCATTAACCGTTTTGAGCAGATGTTGGATCAGATTTCTCTCTCTTTGGCTAGAAGAGAAGAAGGCAGACTTCCATCTCAACTAATGCCAAATCCGAACAATTATGGGGCTTTTCTAGGGAACACTTTGAGTGTTTATGTTCCACCATCTTACCAAGCCCCACCAAACCCCTATTCTCCTCCGCCTCCTCAAGGGCCACTCAATTATCAATATGCCCCACCTCCAACTCACACCTACCAACAACCACCTCCACAATACCACCCCCACCACAAAAACAACCGCAACCCCAATTCATTCTTCAAAATCCCAACTCCCCTCACCAAAGGCCTCCACCACCCCAACAGCCACAACCACCTCCACAAGCTCCCTCTCCTACCACCCATGAGAATGTGAAGGCAGTGACTACATTGAGGAGTGGCAAGACTTTGGAGAGTCCCCATGGTACAGTTGTTGGCAGAGATGACACTGAGGCTGAGCAGGTTGATACTGAGATGTAGATTGATGATACTGTGATAAGAGGCAGTGTTGATACCGTGACGCCGAGCATTGATATTGTGATACCGAGCCGTGATACTATGATTCTAGTGATACCAGTGGATGATACTGTTGATTTGGACCGATTGGGGTCCCCACTCCCTCCATATCCGGATGCACTTGAGGAGCCTTCTGCTACAAAGAAAAAAAAGAAGCATGCGGAAGATATTTTAGAGATCTTCAAGCAAGTGAAAATCAATGTACCTCTTATAGATGTAGTCAAGCAAATTCCATCCTATGCAAAGTTCCTTAAAGAATTATGCACCTTCAAAAGAAAGACAAAAGGGAGGACGCCTAAGAAGATCAAGCTCACTGAGCAAGTGAGCTCCATTCTCCAACACACTATTCCCCGAAAAAGAAAAGACCCCAGTGCTCCCATCATCTCATGCTACATTGGGGCACATCGCATAGACCAGGCTCTTCTTGACTTGGGGTCTAGCGTAAACTTGATACCGTATGATCTGTTTGCTAAGCTACAAATGGGGGAGTTGAGGCCATCCCATTGCACTCTACAGTTGACTGAACGATCTGTGAAGACGCCTAGAGGGCGTGTGGATGATGTGTTGGTCCGTCTTGATGAGGATACTTCTGCCTTCTTCCCAGCCAATTTTATCATTCATGATATGGAAAAAGAGGCTAGAAAGGTACCAATCATCTTGGGGAGACCTTTCTTAGCCATAGCTGATGCCGTGATCCATGTGAGGAAAGGGACCATGTATGTTACATTCATGCACATGAAGATCAGGTCGAACATCTTCAAGTCTTCTACTACAGCCGAAGTGATAGGGGCCACCGAGGAAGATTGTTATTTGGTGGAATGCCTAGATGAGATTGTTGAAGAGTTCCTGCCTACGTGGATTAAGACTGCCACCCAAGGTAGAGGTCTTGAACCAATTGTTGAGTTCCCTGACGATGATGATGAAGAAAGTGAGGAGGGTGACCTGGCCTTAGTGGCTGCAAGTGAGGACCTTCCTTCTATTTCTGCACCATTAAAGAACTCCCTTGAAGAACCCCCCATTCTTGATCTAACTATTTCAATTTATCTCCCACAGATTGTTTGCCTTTTATCATAGGTTGCTTATACCCTATCGCTTGCCTTGTGCAGGCACATACATATGGCCAGTGAAAAGTCATTTGTTGACAACCTAAAAGGTTTTATCACCCCTAGATCTTAGTTTAGTTTGACTTGGTAGGTCAAACCCTTTAAGGGGTGGAGGGACAGTAGTAATGCCTTGATAGATCGTGGATGATTAAATTTCAAGGACGAAATCTTCTTTAAGGGTTGCAGTGTTGTAACATACCAAATCTTGGGTAAATTGCTAGTTTAACCTTTAATCTAAGTTCTTCATATCCTCTATATCCTTTCTGTGTCTTGATATCTAATTTGTGGAAATAATAATGGTTTGGAATGACATTGAACATGGATGAACTCCACACGGTCTTGAGACTGTTTGATTGATCCCCAAATGGTCTTGAGACCATTTAGGTTAATCAACCCAAAAACACTTAATCAAATCATTGAGATTTCAGTACTGATTTCAATTAGGGTTTGACCTAGTAATCATCCTTCAACTCTTAGCTCGTTTGGAATTAGTCCATAAAATTTGGTGAGTTGTTAATCAACATTATTTTGAACAGTACTCTCATACGGTCAACGCTTGGTCAACGTTCTTACATGGTCTTGAGACCGTTTTCCCAAAAAGGGCGATTTCAACAGATTGGAAATCAGGAGTAAATTCAATTAAAGTTGTTGATTAAAAAGGCCATATCTCACGATTCCTTTGGAGTTATCATCTCAAATTTTGTGGGTGATTAGCCTACATAATTATGAACAGAAATCTTATACGGTCCATGCTCGGTCAATGCGGCTAAATGGTCTTGAAGACCGTTTGCCCTTACACGGTCCTGAGACCGTTTGCTCACTACACGGTTTTGCAAACCGAGAGAGCAATTTGTGGAGACCATTTAGTAAAGTGAAAAGTAGTGGATTAACTTTGGAAATAACGTCTTCATCTCCTAGCTCAAGAAAAACAAGGATTTCTCACGAATTTGCTTGCAAGGTAGCAAAGGAAGGTAGAGAAGAAGAAGAACTATCATCTAAAAGCATAAACGAGATGTATATAACAAAGCATAGGTTTAGAGTTATAAAACCCACCTAAAGATTGCTCCTTGAGCTCCAAGCTTTCGAGCTCCAAGTTTTTAATGGCGTCCTTGAGTTTCCACAGGTCGGCCAAGGTGATCCTTCCAAGGAAAGTTGAGAAGAGATGGCTAGAAAGGTAGAGCTATGTGAGCTAGCCATCAATTTGACCTTGAATTCGAGTTCTAACCATGAACTTAAGAAAAAGGGAGGATTCAAACCTACCTTGCCCTCCTTGGTCATCCTACTGAGCTCCACAGATCCTCTTTAGTCGGTTTGGGTGAATAGAACAGTGAAAGGAACGAAGGGAGGGTTTCCTTGGTAAGTGAAGTGGAGAGTATATATACTTGGGGTGAGATTTTCAACATAAGCTCATAAGTTCTCCATATATTCAACTAAGTCCCTCCATCCTTCTATGCTCGTCCCTTCATATTAATTCTATGGACAAACCTTCTTCTAAGGTCAAGAAATGAGGGCAAAGAAGATCAACCTATTAGTTAAGCATACACATGAAAGGGCTATAGCACATACACCTTGATTATTCAATCACAAAGGTGTTTTTTCATAACTTGATTAATCAATTGAAGTGACATTTCATAATTTCTTCTCTAAATGATGACAAGAGTCTTAAAAGATATTTTAGATGATGTATTTTACAAGTTGCACCCCTCAAATTGGGTAAATTGCACTTTTTTTTCCAATTTCGGTTTTTCAAGCACCGGGATTGCTTCCACAGCTGCACCTTGGTGCCCAAGCTTGGGAAATCCCTCAAACCTTACCATCATCATTCTCATGATGTCTCAACATCAGAGGAACATCTCAACATGTGAAAATTGCAAGTTAACCCTTCTAACTGGGTAATTTGCACATAGGTCCCTGTATTACAAAACAATGCTACAACTTTATATAAAAAGGAGCAAAACTGAAATATATGTTTCTGAGAAACTTAATTACATGCCCAAAGTTAATCACAAGGATTTAATTACGTATTTAGGCAAAACACCTAGGGTTAACTCATAACCCAGGTCAGGGATGTTACACTCCCAGTGATCATTTCCTCCATTCTCTGTCCTGAGCAAGAAGATGCCTCGATGGAAGTCTTGAGGAAGAACATCCAAGCCATTGGATGGTCAATTGCTGACTTGAGAGGGATTGACCCCTCTATTTGTGTGCATCGGATATACCTAGAAGAAAATGCGAGACCGACCCGCCAAATGCAAAGAAGGCTAAATCCAAAATTGAAGGGTGTTGTAACTCAAGAGGTTGTAAAGTTTCTTGATGCATGGATCATCTACCCCATTTCTGACAGTACGTGGGTGAGTCCCATCCAAGTTGTTCCCAAGAAGGGCGAGATTACAGTTGTAGAAAATGTCGATGGTGAGCTTATGCCAGTGAGAGAGCAATCCAAATGGAGAATGTGCGTTGATTACCGGAAGCTCAATGAAAATACGAAGAAAGACCATTATCCCCTCCCATTCCTTGATCAAATTTTAGAGAGATTCGCTGGGCAGAGCTTCTACTATTTTCTTGACGGATACTCATGATATTTTCAGATTGTTGTGCATCCGACGGATCAGGAAAAGATGACATTCACTTGTCCAAGTGGTACATTTGCCTACCGGAGAATGCCATTTGGATTGTGCAATGCCCCTTCCACTTTCCAGAGATGTGTAACCTCAATCTTTGCTGACATGCTTGATTCGTCACTTGAAGTTTTCATGGATGATTTTTTAGTTTTTGGGAAAACCTTTGATGAGTGCTTGCTACATCTAGCTGCTGTTCTGGAAAGATGTGTGAAAGTTCGCTTTGTTTTATCTTGGGAAAAGAGCCATTTCATGGTACCTGAGGGTATAGTTTTGGGACACCGAGTTTCTAAAGATGGGATTGAAGTTGACAAGGCCAAGGTGGGCCTTATCTCTACACTCAACCTTCCTTCCATCGTAAGACATGTTCGATCTTTCTTGGGACATGTAGGTTTCTACCACCGCTTTATCAAGGATTTTAGCAAGATCTCAAGACCACTCTGTCGATTTCTTGAGAAAGATGTTGAATTTCAGTTTGATGACAAATGCATTGAAGCCTTCAATCATTCGAAAGAAAGGCTTATTTATGCTCCTATCATGCAGCCCCTAGATTTCTCTTTGCCGTTTGAGATCATGACAGATGCATCTGATATGGCGGTGGGGGCTGTGCTGGGTCAACACATTGGCCGAATTCCTCATGCTATCTATTATGCAAGCAAAACATTAGACGATGCTCAAAGAAACTATACGACTACCGAGAAGGAGTTGCTTGCGGTGATCTTTGCTCTTGATAAGTTCCGGCCGTATCTCTTGCAAAACAAAGTGACAATATACACGGACCATGCTGCGTTGAAGTATCTCCTGTCCAAGAAAGACTCAAAACCAAGGTTGATCCGATGGATTTTGTTGCTCCAAGAATTTGACATAGAAATTGTGGATAAGAAAGGGGTAGAAAATGGTGCAGTAGATCATCTCTCCCGCCTTGATGGACCTTTTGATATGACAAGTCCAATCAGAGAGGCAATGCCACATGAACAACTCCTCTTAATCTCATATTCCCAAAAGCCATGGTACAAGCACATAGCGAATTTCCTAGCCAGTGGGAGGATACCTAGTATGTGGACAAGAGAGGAAAGCAAGAGATTGTTTGCTATAGTCAAGAACTACATTTGGGATGACCCTCACCTCTTCAAGTATTACCCGGACCAACTCATTAGGAGGTGTATTCCGGAGATGGAGCAGCAAGATGTCTTATCTATGTGCCATTCCGGAGTGTGTGGGGGTCATTTTGGAGGGAAACGTATGACCGCCAAAGTTCTTCAATGTGGTTTCTACTGGCCAATATTGTTCAAAGATGCTCATGACTTTTGCAAGAGTTGCTTCAAGTGCCAAAATGTGGGCACTATCTCAAAGAGGTACATGATGCCTTTATCACCTATTCTGGTGGTAGAAGTGTTTGATGTTTGGGGGATTGACTTTATGGGTCCTTTCCCTCCTTCTTTCGGGTATGTCTACATCTTGGTCGTCGTAGACTATGTATCAAAATGGATTGAGAATGTGGCAATAAGGACAAATGATCACAAGGTGGTGTGTGATTTTGTGAAATCCAACATCTTTAGCCGTTTTGGTGTTCCAAGGGTTATGATTAGTGATGGCGGGAGTCATTTCATCCACCGCACCTTTGAAGGGTTGCTAAAGAGACATGGAGTGAACCATCATGTAGCTACTCCTTACCACCCTCAAATGAGTGGTCAAGTTGAGTTGGCAAATCAGGAGATAAATCTCATTTTGGAGAAGACGGTGCAACCGGAATGCAAGGATTGGTCACTTCGCCTCAATGAAGCTTTATGGGCATATAGGACTGCATACAAAGCCCTGATTGGCACTACACCGTTCAAGCTTGTCTATGGTAAGAGTTGCCATTTGCCGGTTGAGATGCAACACAAGGCACTTTGGGCCTTGAAGAAGATGGACTTTGACAAAGAGAGTGCCGGAATGAAAAGAAAGTTTCAATTGCATGAGCTAGAAGAAATGCGGCATGAAGCATATGAAATGTCAAAGAGCCACAAGGAAAGAACCAAGTTTCTACATGACAAGATCATAAAAAAGAAAGAGTTTGAGCCCGACAAATGGGTATGGCTATACAATTCTAGAATGAAGTTCTTTCCCGGAAAGCTTCGGTCTAGATGGCAAGGTCCTTACCTTGTCAAGAAGGTGTACCCATCCGGGGCAGTGGTTATATGTGCAAAAGAAGGAGCTAAGGAATTTGCCGTCAATGAGCAAAGGCTGAAATCTGTGGTTAAAGTCGGCCCGGACAAGGCCAATCAAGATTTTGATATTGTTATGTTTGTAGAGGAAGAATCCGATGAAGAAGAATGCTTAGATGAGGACGAGAAAGGGATCTACTACAAGGATCTCTTGAAGGTTCTGAAAAAGTGAAAAAGTCCAACAATCAATAAGCCCGGCTGAAGGCTTTAAATTTAGCGCTAGTCGGAGGCAATCCACGTGGTTTGAGATTCTCGAACCTTGTTTTACCATACTTTCTTTTGGTTTCTAAGAAACACACACACACACTATACTTGATAGTTTTTCTATTTGTGAGTCATTTTAGCACAGGCACAAGAAAGAAAAGATGATGCTGAAGGGTTTAGCCAAGGCAGAGGTTAAAGTGGAAGAAGAGATTGCAAATCAATGGAGGAGCTACAGGATGAAGGCCAGAACAGCCGTGCTGCTCAACACTGTCGTGGTGGCCCTGTCTTGCTCACCTAAAGTTACATTGACCACTCCAGCTCTCGTCGGTTGCCTTTCGCAACCCCACACCTTTTTACCCTACTAGTCTAAACTTCTATTTCATGATGAGGACATCATGATTTAAAAGTTTTGGGTGGTAGGGCGGTAAGCCTTCTTTTGCCACACTTTTCTCTATGTGCCTTGTGCTACATTTTGCAAGATGATCAAATAGTTTGACTAACCTTCATAGTTATCTATCCTAACTTCGTGTTCATGCTTGCATCGTTTCATGTCATGTAGTTGATTTCTGCATTTTTGAGTAATTTTTCAAATTTTTTGCATGTTTTAGCTAGGATTTACTTGCTTTTTACCTAAAATTGTGTTTGAATGTGATTTAGTGCAATTTGACACCTTTTTGGCCAATTTTGCCCAGATTTGATGTTTCTTGTCCAAAAAGCGTGTTTTGACTCAATCTTTACCATATTGAATGAAATTTCTTATCTTCGACAAATACAAGATGATATGCTATGATGAAGTGCTATGTGGTATCAACGAGTGACTTCTTACATGCTCGTCACCTCCCTTGGGAATGTGTTGGTTTGATTGAATTATGATCCGAGCAAGCATAGAACGTTTAATGTTTGTAGAGTTACTTGATTGATATATGGATTTCATTTGGTTCATTCATGTGATGTGATATCTATGGTGAAGTGTCAGACTAGTTTTCATGTAGGAGACCTTATGTGGAAGATCATGCCAAGTGACCCCCCTTTGACCCGACTATTGTTCCACCACCTTCATACCCCTCCGCCTCATAAAAAGATGCCAAAGTGCACATATTAGCTGTGGCCACCTCCAAAAGTTTGGGGTGGACACATCTCTATCTCCCCACTTCACTCTATCCACCATATGCACTACCTACACCAAGGGCAAAGAGAAAAAAGAAAAGAGAAGCAAAAATAAAATAAAAGGATGCTCCTGTTTAAGAGCATTCAAATAAAGGAAAGAAGAGTGTGTAAAAGCACTCCAAATCTTACCGCAACCCTTTCTTCTTCTTTCATACCCATGGAGCTAGGAAACATTAAACATAGCTCACTTTATCCCTTTCTGCAGCCATGTGGGTCATTTGGCATAACTTGAAGAATAAGGTTGAACGCATGAAGGTGAAACGACACTCCTGGTCATCGGCGATTAACATCATCATGAAACGGTCTACCCGGAACCTTATGGATGAGATATTGATAACTTGTGCAACCCATGCATTATATGCAAAGTTCATGTGCTTTGTGGTCTCTTCATGGTTGGTTTGTGAAAGTAGAAGAGGAGGGAAGTGATTTGCATTTACCTAGTCACCATTGATCTCATTTAGCATTTGTCGCCCATCATATTGCATGTGTCATATCTTTTGATTGTGGAAAACAGAAAAGAGATTGAGTTGGAGCATACTTGAGGACAATTATGTTTCAAGTTTGGGGTGGTGATCCAACCCTATTCTAGGGCTGTATCTTGTGTCATTTTGTACTTTTATCACATTCAAATGTATTAGAATTACATGTTATTCTCCCCAATATGAATATCATTGCAAATATGGTTATGGATGTTCTTTGCACTATTTTTCAGGTACTTGGACCATGCTTAGATGGAAGAGAGAGAAGGAGGGACCCAAAGAAGGCCCCAAAGTCTCCCTCAACCTACCTCTAGTGGCCAAAAATCATCCCCAAGCAAAGACATCCGAAAATGACAAAGTTAGAAGCGAAATCAAGAAGTCAAGCCTCACCACGGCCGTGGCCACAATGCCACAGTCGTGGCTTTATTGCCAAGTTCCAACAGGTTGCAACAAGGAAATTCCACAGAATCCCACAGCCGTGGCCATTGAAGACACCACGGCCGTGGCCATCAGCACAGTCGTGGTCAGTAGAAGAGAACACGGTCGTGGCACCCTGCCACGGTCGTGGGAATTAAACGCCAAAGGTTCAGTTGCAACAGGGTTTTTTCCCAGAACGCCACGACCGTGGCCGAAGATGATCAAGACGACTGTGCCCCTCCCCACGGTCAGCTCCTCCTCCTCCAAAATGGGTGTGTTACCCAACACGGCCGTGGTGCATTTTACCCACCACGATCGTGGCACTCCGCCACGGCCGTGGCCACCACCATTTCACCACTTCCTTCACACCACGACCGTGTTCACCCCCCATGGACATTCCCCACTACCCTCACCACGGCCGTGGCACACCCACCACGACCGTGGTGATCACCTACCCTATACAACTTTTCACTATTTTTCCTATTTTACCCCCACTTAGCCCTAGCTCCTATATAAGCACTAGCTGCTTCTAGGGCTCGAGAGAGAGCACTTCCTAGCCGCAACCCAGCTGCTCCCTTGCCTCCATACTCCCATCCACCTACTTCCTTGCCTTTAATCCCATTTCCACCCACTTTCCACTCATTTCCACGATAGAACCCTAGTTTCTCTAGGTTTCTATCCATCCATTCCACCATTTCCATGCTCTTGGGCACCATTGGAGGAGGAGGCTCATGGCTGGAAGCAAGGAGGTGAAGAAGTGAAGCTTCATCAAGCATCCATTGTGTTTCCTACTCTCTTTCCCTTCTCCTTTGTTTCTATTTTGATCATGTATAGCTAAGCCCCCTTGGGTGGGCTGTTTGGGACAAAAATGTGACTTTGATACCATGTTGGGGGAATATAATTTGTAATGAACATATTTTACTTCTATGATGATTTCCTTTGCTTGTATCTCATTTCCCATTACTTGTGCATGTGATTGTTGTTTAATTACATTGATTGCTTGCCTTGTGGTGTTTGAAGACATTTGCCTCTAGGATGTTTTGGTTTCTATGTAGCTATCATAGGATTGGCTCCTAGGTCCTTAATTCGGATCCCTAGCTAGCCCCCTATCTTCCTACATAATCACCTTCTTCCTACATGCAAATGTGAGTTCTAAGTGACTAGTATAAGTGTGATTAGTGCAATTGCTTAGGATTTCCTAAAGGTTGAGGTGGCTAGTGGCGTGAGGTCAAATATCCTCATCTCTACTCCCATCCTTACCCTTGGTCCTCAATTGACTAATACAATTTATCCTAGAGACCTAGACTTGGTAAGTCCTTTGAGAATTACACCTAGCCCTAGTTCTGCAACTAGTAGCATACGGTACATCCTAATAGCACCCACCTTATTGTTTGGTTTGGTAGTCTAGAATGAAATATGCTAATTTCTTGTTATGGTGACATCCCCCAATTAATGTCAAGGTCACATTCCCAAACGGCCCACCTCCTTCATCTAATTGCTTAAAACCTTAATTGCTCTGTTTGCTTGTTAATGCTAGTGTAGTTCAATTGCTTTAGTTAACTTAGTTGATTGCCTAGTTTCGCTAGCTAAGTGTTAATTTAGGTCTTTGATCTTGATTAGTGGTTAACTTAAGCTCTCAATTGCTAGTTGCTTGCTTAGTCTAGTGTAGTTTGTTCTTGCTCTTGTTTAGATAGCTTGTTGACTTAGATTGCTAATTTAGCCTTTTGATAACTTAGTTTCAATTGTTGCTTTTCTTACTTGCTCGTTTAGTTTAATCAACAAGCAACCAACCTTTAAACCCTAAAAACTTTAATCTCTGCAATAGGAACGTAGCTTACATCATCTAACTCTAGTGCCCCGTCTATCTCTGTGGATCGACCCTGTACTTGCCACCTCACCTATACTACGACACGACCCCGTGCGCTTGCGGGCGTAGTGTCTTAGAAGACGTAGGTAGTTAGTGTAGGTCTTACAAATTTTTGAAAGCATAAGATCCCACATCCCGTGCGCTCTGACCTCATGGGGTGTAAAAGCACCACTAGCGGGGACGCACCAAAAATCCATTCTAAAAGCATGGTCCTAGTCATTTCATGGAGTTACCTATTATTCCTCTCTACAACCCCATTTTTGAGGTGTTTGAGATCAAGAGAAGTTATGTGAATAGTCAGATTCATCACAAAATTATTCAAAAAGATCATTTTCAAATTCTCCCCTATTATCACTATGGATGGAAACAATCCAACAAGAGGCTTCTTTCTCTACTCATTTACAAAAGCTAGAGAAAACATCAAGTGTATCACTCTTGGAAACGTGAAAGAAGGTCCAAGTATATTGAGAGAAATCATCGACAATAACAAGACAAGAATTAGAATTGTGAAGCGATTGAGTTATCATAGGTCCAAATAGATCGATAAGGAGAATTTCAAGAGCTCTCTTGGTACTATGGACTCCTTTGTATTTGAATGAGGACTTTGTTTTCTTTCCTTGGGTACAAAGTTGGAATTCCTTATCTGTTTCGAAATCTAATTTCGGAAGTCCCTTGACCATGTCCTTTTTGCTCAACTTCTTCAATTGATGCATATTTACATGACCAATCCGACGATGCCGAAGAGAAATATCATTTGAATTGACTACTAGGCATCTACCAACAATAGGCTTAATAGAGTGATGCACACTTATATAAAGATTACCATTTCTAGTTCCCTTATATATGACATGATAAGTGAGGGAATCTAGAAGCAAGCATTCAAAAGAAGTAAATAGCACAAGGTAATCGTTATCACATAATTGACTTACAATTATTAAATTGTGATGTAGGCCATCCACAAAAATAATATTCTTGATGCACAAGTATTCATCTATGTCACCCTCACCTTTTACGTTACCTCTCTTATTGTCCCCAAAAGTAATCACACCTCCTTTCTTCTTTGTGAAATTGTTAAAATGGATTATGTCACATGTCACGTGTTTAGTGCAGCCACTATCAACAATCCATCTTTCTATTTCCAACAAGAAAGGAGAGTGTTAGTTCCCAACTCAAACTTTGGGATCCAGAGTTAGCTTGGGGACCCATTTCATCTTTGGGTTGGTCCCCTTAGGCTTGTTAGGATAATAAGTAGAATAATGATCATCACTTTTGCAATGAGAGAAAATCATAGGCTTCTTAGTGATAGAAGACTCTCCAATGAAAAAGGAGGTTTCCATACTCTTTTTTTACCTTTGGGATTGTTCTTTCCCTTAGGTTCTGCCCCTACAAATCCCAAACCACTAGTACCACTTTGTTTGGTAGAATGGTCAAGGATTTCATTTAGGGAGTTTTTCCCTTTGAGGAATTTCTACAGAGAGGATCTATGTCTATGATTGTCATCAATGAGATATATAATAGTAGAAGACAAACTAACAAGATCCTCTCTAGCATGAACAAGTTCAACCTCTAAACAAAGGGCTTTAGTCAAATAAGAATCTTTTTCGAGTGAAATAGAAGCAACATCATTACTATGCAAAATAGATCTAGATGATAAAGCATTCACTTGACCAAGCAAATTAGCATTTTTAGATTTGAGCAATTGAATTTATTTAAGAAAAACATCTCTTTAATCTCTACGAGCATCAACAATAAGCTTGAATTCAACATTTTCAATTTTAAGTATTTCAAGATCATTTAGGCACTTTTGGTTATCTTCCTTAAGAGATTCAATGTTCTTAAGATAGACACCATTCTCTACCTTAACTCCATTGTATTGGAGCTCATGATCAAGAAATTGGCCTTGCAAGTTATCAATGCTCTCAAGATGAATTTTCTCATGTTGCTAAAGAATCTCAAGTTTAGCATATAGGTCATCAATGAATTTACCTAACCTTTTCTTTTTAGATTTACATTTAGAATAGGAAGAACGGTTAGAAACAAGCATATGAATAAGAGTTTATTTAGCTAACTCATGCAATCTTACCTCACTTACCTCACCAATATCTTCACTTTTCGAAGCCACGAGTGCAAGGTGGCAATCTCCATCTTCATTGGAGCTTGAGCCACTAGATGATGATGCTTCCCAAGCTGCATGAGTTGTGCTTTTATGTATCCTCTTCCTATTGTCCTTCCTCTAGGATTTACTATCTTTCTTGTACTCTTCTTCCTTCTTGGATCTGCTCTTATGGTTTGACTTTCTTGCCTTAGGTCATTCACTCTTGTAGTGTCCTTTTTTACCACACTTATAGCACCTTGGAGTAGAATAAGAATATTTCTTTCCTTTTAAGGCTTTCCCTTGGAGTAGTTGGCTTCATGGTCACTAGGGCCATCATCTTCACCAGAGGAGGAGGGAGAGGTCCGACAAGCAAGTTGTTATTGAAGGATAACAGCCTCCACTTCAGCTTTGAATGTAATATCTTTGATCTTCCTTGCTTCCTTCTCTTATTTCTTGGTTTCCTCTTCTTGCTTGTCAAGTCTTGGCTCATGAGCTTCTAGATTCCCAATGAGCTCCTCAATTGTAATGTCACCAAAACTTCTCACTTCTTCAATGGATGTCACCTTTGACTCCCATCTCTTTGGTAGAGACCTTAAGATCTTTGAGTTGATTTCTCCTCTACCCAAAGTGTGTCCCAAAGTAGCTAGGCCATTGATGATGATGTTGAGCCTTGAGTGCATCTCGGCAACTCCTTCTTTCTTCTGCATCTTGAAGTTCTCTAGGAGGTTGTTTAATATGTATATCTTTGCCTCCTTCACTTGCTTTGTGCCTTCATATGTGATGAACAACTTATCCCATATCTCATAGGTTGTATCCAATGAGGAGATGTGGTTGAATGCGCATGGAGTGAGGGATTCATCGAGGATGCTAATTGCTTTGGCATTGAGCTGGGCATTCATTAGGGAAGCTTCATCCCATGTTGACATAGTTCTGGTTGGCTCCTTATAGGGTATAATCATAACCTTCCACATATCAAAGTTCATCCCTTGAATGTAGAACTACATCTGCCTCTTCTAATAAAGGAATTTGGTATCGTCGAAGACTGGGGGGAACATGGAGAAGCCTCCTTCTAGGTTGAGTGAACCAAGTAGTTTCTAACCCATCTTTTTGTCTCGTGAGAGATTTGTTGGAGAAGATCCAATCTTTGATACCACTTGTTGGATCTAGGGCTCTAGAGTGGGGGTGAATAGAGCTTCAAAATTCTCATGAGAATATTTAGACCTTAAAATTATATCAATTGAAACCAAAAGCTTAAGAAAAATTTGAAGTCCTATCTAAGAAACCATAGAAAGGATGAGAGAGATTAAAACATAAACTTATATAAGGTGGTTAGAGTGTTTCCAATCTCCAAACTAGGAGACCGTCAGTCCACTACCTAGAGAGGTCAACCTCTAGGGCTTTACAACCCCTGTATACTTATATTCCATCATAAGAAATACAAGGAGACCACCATACATCTAAGGACTTACCTATTCAAGACAAGAGTCTTTCACCTACGCAAGGACTTACTCACTTGATTAAGATGTCTTCAGCCTTCAACAAGGACTTACCCACACTTGCATGAAGTCTTTGGCCTTGAAGGAATTACCCACTCTTCTTGAATATTCACCTTTCCGTTCTCCTTCACCTAGTGAAGATCTTCACACCTTATTTAACCTTGAAGAAGAAGAAGAACAACTCCTTCACTTGGAGAAGATCACTTCAACCTTTACTCTTTAATAAAGGGGATTGGGTTGATGGAAGGAATGGGATTTTTACAACATAACATGGAGGTAGATCTCTTATAACATACCTAACTCACTCATAATCATGAAATGCTTTGTAATCAAGAGAGAGAAAGGGGATTAAAGGGTTGCAACACACTCAACTACAACAAGGACCAAGGATAGCATGAATGAGTAAACTTGGAATGAGAGCCAAAGGGTCCTATTTCTAGTTGGGGGTGTTCTATTGAGTATGGGATCACTTAAGAATGAAAAATAGTCATTTTACAACTTGCAAAAGATCTATTTATATTTCTAACAACTCTCCAATAGTTGGAATCACTTTTTCTCCATTTTCCACATAGTACATTCGATTGAGTTTCAATAAATATAACTCGACCAATTTACCAACCAACAAAGCTAATTTTCAAACTATCAGTCGAGTTTGTCCTTAGAAACTCGACCGACGAGTCAATATCAGTTTTGGTCAGTGAGTCGGTCAGTCGAGTTCTATGAGTGTACAACTCGACCGATTGATCCATTTTCAAAATCCATCACTGATCAGTCGAGATCCAAACTCGACCAACAAAGTTACTGTGACAAATTTTTCAAAATTATTTATGAGTGACAAAACGTAGGAATTAAGCATCCCTAATTTTTTCTCATCTTATTTACAAGTCATTTCATTAACACAAATGATTACAAAAATATTCTAAGGTGGTTTGGAGTGATTTCACAAATTGCACACTTGTATTGCTTTTCACTTGAACTTGGATAAGATCAGGTTTGTGTAATTTGATCCTTTTCATGTACATAAATCTTGAAATCAATCTTAAAAAACATATTACATACATATGAATGGAATTAATGGTGAAGTCATTCTCAAAATATGGACAATGTTGAACTCTCAAGTCATCAGTTTCAACACTTAAAGCTTATTTTAACATTAATAGTATAATTATCTTCATGTTATAGTAAAAGCACACAAATTTTCATGATCAAATTCCAAACAATGTACTAGTTATGGTAAAATAATATTAATCTCAGATATGTCATTTTAGTCTAGATGACTACATCAACGTATGTGAATTATGTTGAATATATTTATAGAATCATCAAAACAATAGCAACATGATATATACAATCTGGATGATCACAAATACATAGATAAAGATCACGTAATCTATTTTTGAACATTTTGGAATCCCAAAAGCCATAAATTAGTCATTTTTAAGGCAAAAGTCGCATATATTTTGGACTCTCAACCTTAAGACCACAAGAAGACACTTTATTGACATTATAAATCAACATTAAAACATAAATGTAAGTACTAGCTTCTGATATCATTCCATAAGGATGCAAGTCAGTCTGTAATAAGAACACATTTAGGCATATAGAGTAAGATCTAGGAAGGTGAGATGTAACCATTTCTCTATTATTTAGGCTATTAATGAATGATTCTGTCAAGGAAGGAGTAAGAAAACCACTTGAAAAACATATGGGAAGGATCCTCCTCTTCTAGTACACATAGACCAGCCATGAAACATCATCATCAACCTCCCAAAGATCTATCTAGGCTCCACCTACCTAGATCTAGTCTCACCTAGGTTAAAGAGAGAGAAAGGTGGGACTTTTATCTCTAAAAGGTTGAAACCACAATGGGTGACCATGGAGTTATGCCAAGATGAAGAAGTAGTAAAGAACAAATTAAAAAGGGAGAGGATAAAGATGATCCTACATGTTCAAGGCTAGAAACAAAGCCAACACACTTAGAATGTCACATGGAAGCTTCATCATCAATATGCATAGAGTTGTATAGACATATAAGCACATGCAATCTCCTTACTCAACATGATGAGCCCAAATAGAATATGAACTACATATCTACTTCATAACATCACAAATTCAACACTACAGCTCATGAAAAAACATCCAATGGCCCCAAAGAAGCTCCTTTATGCAAGAACTAAAACAAAACTTGGGCAAAATAGGAGGAAAGAGGGTGCTTTAGTTGTTTGGAGTAAGAAACATCATTTAATTACATGAATATTGTCAAAAGGAAGGATAATATAGGGAAGATAGTATATAATAGTGATAAGAAAGGATAAATTACATGAATGGTAGTGAAAACAAAATTTCATGGTTCAAAATTCACTAATGAAGTTGCATATTCAACATGCACAAACATGCAAGAACAAATCCATATCCATAGTGGTCTGAGGAGCTTCTATATGTTTCTAGGATTCTATTACTTGTCCTACAATTTCCCTTGATTGTAAAAGGAAAGAGGGGATGAGGGTTTTGGGTAGATATAAGTTAGAAGGTCAAATGACCAAAACAACCCACATAGATGAGCTATTTTGGCTAGAGACAAGGAGGGCATAACCTGATCTTTCTCAACTAGTCTCAAAAGCACTAGAATTCGTGAAACATAGCACACTAATTAAGGAAAACATGTAATGAGTTGATTTATACACAAATTTCAATTTAAGTCAAAATTTTGTTGAAATTTTATGTTAGTCCACACATACTCGTAATTACAAGATCATGGCAAACATTATCCAATTGAAGTATGATTAATGTCATATCATATCTAATTGATTTTAAGGATCAAATAAGTATTAGTATGAAATATTTGAAAAATTTTCACATAATTAATAGAAGGTCCTCATATTAATTTTAATTTAAAATTAAGTCCATAACTTGCAAGAAAACTTGAAACTAAGGCAAACAATGTACAAACTGAACCAGATAAGAGATATCTCTTAGTCAATTAGATTAGATTATAAATAAATCACAAAATTATGATAAATAATCAATATTAGAGGAAATTAGTGTAAATCTAGGTTCATGCTCTCACAGCCATAAACCCCTAAATAGGATTTCTCCCCCAAAATCCCAGTTCATGATAGAGAATAATAAGAAGCATCCTATAAACCAACCTCAAGGTACTTTGGCATGGATTATATTAGACCATCATAATTAGTGCACAATTATCATAGAGTTTCTTCTATGTTTCTTATACATTCTATATTGCTAATTTCTAGCTTCTACTTTTTATGCATCATTTATCATTTTAGCCAGACTCCTTGGCATCTTGAGATTATCATTCTCCAATTTTCTTACTTGTTATCTATTAATCATTCTTACATATCATTCCTTATCATTATACTTTTTATTTTACCATTAAGGATTGTATCATTATAATTGTGTTCATTCTTATAAGTACTCTTCTTACCATATATTTGTTACTAAGATTTAATGTATTATGAAAATTAGTTAGTGTATTCATAAAAAAACCATCCAATTAATGGACACTTCTATGTATAGGTTCATCCTCTTCATCCTTAGTAACAAACTTTGGCTTGTTATAACTTGACATCCAACTCAACATCACATAGACACGTTCCACATCACCTCAATTTTCTCTTGATTATCACCATCATTGCTTTGTTCTATGCCTAAATAACATTCTTATTGGACAAGCCTAATCATAAAACATCACATTCTTACATTTCTTAGCCTTTATTCATTGAAAGGGAGTAGATCAATATCATGTCAACTCATCATGTCACCATTTATTCTTGTTTTCTTAATAGTATGATTCGGTTTATTTTGTGATTGTTATAACATAATCTTATAGTTTCCCCTTTTCATGTCATTCATTCTCAATTTTATCTTTATTATCATCGTACATCCTTTATATGAAACTGATTCTACATCAGATTAGGGATTCTTTCTCTTTATCATACATTATATTTATTTGTATCCCTCATGATTTTTCACATTCATATATTCTCAAGATATGATTCATTAAGTAACTTCTCTAGTATACTCATTGTATCATTATTATTTAATTTCACTCTTTCTCAACACACATTGGTTGGCATGAGATTACCTCAAGCTCCACTATTCTCATCTATCATTTGGCATCTTTATTATTTGATCTCATAATCATCATCTGAGTTATCCTTTCCTTCTATGGATCTTACACCTCAAATTTCTCCTTATTACATATATTCTCCATGAAATTCCATGTACACATATGTACACTTGACACACAACATTAGGAATCATAACTTCTACACATAACAAAAGCTTCATAGGTCGAGTTCTCTCCCTAATATCATCATTCTATGTATTCTCAGCTTCAAACACTGGATTCCTGCCCATAAAAGTTGTCCTTTCTAGTTTTAGGAACTCCTTCTTACATAGTTCATTTTCATGTTAAGCACCATAGTGGCATGTCTTTTCCTTTGATCATCATACACTTAGGTTTGATGAGTTAAACCATGGCTTTTATCTTTCTTAAGTGACTAAATTAGTATATTTTATCTTTAGTTTTACCAATTTTATACATTTTTCATGTTCAACATCTCCAGATCTAATCATATTTCTACATCTCACATCATGTTTTATCTCATTATTTACATAATTATTTAATATTAGATTGTACTCTTCAAGGTATTTTCAACTGACGACTTGGTCAGAGTAATATGAAAAAGAGTACATCCATTTTGTTCCATACTAACTCTTCCTTCAATGTTTGGATAACTGACTAGGTTATCCAAACACTGAGTTCTAGTAGCATGCATTGTGATCGTTCCATGTTCATTACTTAGTCATCATTTTAATCCTAATTTCTATTGTTCCTATAGACTTAGCTAACCTACACTATGATACCACACTTGTAAATACCCATCCCATGATCAAACCCTAAGTGATCATCAAGATAAGTTCTTAGACAAAAACCCAACTTTAAACTATCAACCATAAAAACTAAGATGAAAACAAATTTTCAGTAAAACAATGCACATAAAGTTTTGACTAAAAAGTTGTCACAAAACATTAAATTATGTCATGCAAAAGCATAATAGTTATCAATTAAATCATCTCAAGAGTAGATAATAGAGCAAGACAAACTAAAATCTCTTCACTGACTACAACAAACTGGTTTACAAGATGATCCATATCTATGATGACACAACAATATAAGAAGTCTAACCCAAGTTACAACTCATAATCATAAATAAAAAAAAATGAAAGAGAAATATCATATCCAATATAAACTACCCATCCATCACTCAAGAAAGTGAGAGTATATGGAAAATATAGATTCCAACTATGTTATGTGTTGTTACATCTTGATAATCACATACTTTCTTCTAGGATCTCATACCAAAAATCTTTATGGAAGAACCACATGAGACACTATACAAGTCCCAAAGAGAGGATTACTTCCACCAAGATATAAGCATACATATATAGATTTTAAGATGCACTACAAATAATAGAGCGAAATTTACTATTGATTTGAATTTCTTAATATTCACATCACTCTGTAATTTCATCTAATGATATCAGTGACAAGAATATAACACATTTCATATCATAACAACAATATTCTTTCAGCATAGTCATCTTTAATGCAATAAAGATACCATTACTTATAGTGATTTAGGTGATCTTTGCAATTATGAAGAATTCATAAATCATAACAAGACTTGCACATAATAGAAGGACACCAATAACATCCAACATTATTCATCATTGTAATAATCACTAGATATACTAAATTTTTGAATTATATGTTTTATTAAGTCATAGGTTGCTTGGCTTATTATACAATATGCTTGTGGTATATGTGTAGTAAAATATTTGGCATACGATATTGGATGAAATGATTGTTCTTGTATGATATGTTGCATGATTTTCCATACTTATTTCTATGAACACATGAAACATAATATATCTATTCCATTATATCTAAGCACTTCAACTCTTTGGTAGTAATGTGCTGGAACAAAGAGTTGAAGTACTTATTTTCCATACTTATTGCTATGAATACATGAAACATAATATATATGTTCCATTATATCTAAGCACTTCAACTCTTTGGTAGTAAAGTGCTGGAAAATAAGTACCTCAACTCTTTGGTAGTAATGTATTTGGGGTTTCCTTATGAATACCTTGATTTTCTTCTTCTTATCCTAGTGTGGGGTGTTTGAATTGGGATTCTCACTGAGGTGAGGGTTTCAATTTGGATGTCACACATCAGATTAAGTTTTAGAAAATATGGGGACGTCACACGTGGTATCAGAGCATGAACAATAGTAAAGTCTGACATTTTCTCATTATGCAACACAAAACTAAAGAACCTTGAACTCAATAATCTTTAGGGTTAGATTAGTCATCTTTTAGAGACTAGATCTGACCTAGCCTCTAGGTTAGCACCTAGATGTCCGAGAACTAGGTCTAGACTGGTGCTTGTTGTATAGCAAGTCCTCGGATGTCGTTCTTTCCTTATAGTGCAGTGGTATGGGACATTGCATTATTTGGAAATGACATAAATCATGGGAAGAGAAACCCTTGACATATGATGCATCTATGTTTTGGGTAGCTACACTAGCCTACACCATGTTCTCACCCTTTTCACTAGTTTTCATGACACTATACTCTCTACTTTGTGTGGGGCACTCATTTTTTGGATTCAGTTTTTGATTCCAATCAGATCAAACCTTGATAGTTTTCTCTGACACATGTTTTATCGAAGAAAAACTATATAATATTTTATTATATATATATATTGCAAAAATGTGTCCCCACACATGTATGAGTAGGAGGTGGTCATGCAACCTAAGTGAAAGTGAATTACATCGGTCTAAAAGAGAGAGTAGTTCTAAATTAGTTGTCTAGAGCCTTGTTAGAATATATGATAGATGGAATAGATGAAATAAGTTTTGATGATACGATGTAAGTCTTATATAGATTACATAAGATGGTTATGATGATCTATGTTTGTATTTGAGGACTTAAGTTCAATTTTGAGGATTCAAGATGGGCTTTGATTATGATAGTATGTATGTTTTTCTAAGATAAGTTAGGATAATCTAAGACAAAGATGTGAATCAACAAGAGCCTCAATCTCTTTTACAAAGGAGGACCTCTAGTGTTAGGACTAGTTTTGGGGTTAACTCCAGAGAGAGTGAGACCCACAAGGAGAAGGTTAGAGAACCTAGACTCCATGATATGAGAAATATGAGAATTTTAAGATACGTGATATGATATGTCCTAAACTAGACTACTCCTAAGTGATTGAGTTGAGTCACTTTGTGCATGATTCCTATAATCTTGTTGAACCCTAGGTGTCCTTGGGAGGACCAAACCCTAGAGATGGAGAGCGGCTCGATATATATGTGCATGTGAATATGAATACGAGTGTCTACCATATGGGTGAGGGAGAGAGCCCAAGACCCTAGAGGAGGTAGATGTGTTGGTTTCTATGAAGCCTCATGCTCGGGTTGGTGGTTCCCATGTAGGACTCTAGTGGTGTACATGTAAGAGAGACACGAGATATAGTATCTCATGGATAGAGACCTATGAAGAGAATGTCATAGCATGTTTTGGTTTGTGCTTATGTGGCTAGATCTTGTAAAGTTATCTCCAATGCGAATGAGGTAAACCTGATAACCCTAGAACAAAGAGGGAAGATAAGGTTTGTGCAAATGAGATACTCACAAAGTTGAGTTAGCTCAGAGAGACTGAGTATAGCAATACCCTCATGATATGGGATAGGAGAACCTTAGTTGGACTAGATGAAGTTTTGATATATGTTTGACAAGCCACTTGTATAAGTTTGTATAACACAACCATGATATGATATATGTAGGGATGTGACCTAATCTTGAGATGTGATATATAGACATGATACCATGGAAACCTAGAGATGGTTTAATAGATGTCAATGCAAAAATGGTTAACCATACACATGAATAGTGATGATAACATGATATTGTTGGTTAACCTTGTGATGAAATCACTAGTAAATGTTGCAATTTATAATGAGCAATGAAATAAGATCATGTGAATGAAACATGTTACATGATGTGATAATCTTCGTGCTTAAAAATATGAAAAATATAGTTTGATAGTTAGCACAACATAATGTTAATGACACCTTTATATAATGGGTTAACTTTAGTTAACTCATTTTGGAACATGGTAATATGATGTGGGAACCCTAATGCATAAATAAAGATAAGGATGCAACCTTAATAGTTGAGATACGTCATGACATGACCAGATTTTCTAAACTATTTTGAAGTGGTGGCCTACATGTGAATGAAAACCCTTGGTTTTTCCTTGGAGTATATGAATGGATTAATTTTGAGGACAAAATTTCTTTTAAGATGTATATAATGTGATAAAGTGGATTTATGGCTTAATTTTGAGGACAAAATTTCTTTTAAGGTGTGTAGGATGTGATGAAGTGGATTTTTGGAATCTCGAAATAACTAATGACATGAGTCAATCCATGCATGTTGAGTTATCTTAAGAGTTACCAGTGCTTTGGTAAGGTTTGAATGGTGATTGGTGTTTATGTCATGATTAAGATCTATATATTTAATGTCTTTTGAGGAATTTATTTGAGAAGTCAAATAGTTGATTTTTGAAACCAAATTCGTGTACAAGGTTGCTTGAGTTGTGAGGAAGCTATGGTTAAAGTTTGGGGGCAATCGGAGGACACTAGAGGAAGTTATGAAGGTTTGAAAGTTGAGAAATGATGTGCATTATTGGTGTTTGATGGACCAAAGTTTAATATTCCTGCCCTAGGTTGGTTGTGTCATGCACCCCTTTTAGGTGGTGTGTTGAGGGCCATTTATAAACCCTATATTCTTAATCCTTTGGTCACAGAACATCATAGTAGTAGCCATGGATCTGGCTTTGGAAGGACAGACCCTGACCCTTGGATCTCTGATCAATGGATCTCTTTTCATATCCTACCTTGCTATTACAGCAAGGTAGTGGGGAAGAGTTGTCTCCGAGACCTCCCCACCACTCTACATTTTGTTCGTGGCTCAAAGGGGAAACCCAAATGAACGGTTGTGTTCTATTTATCATACACGATACAATGACCCTTTAATCGTGGTCTTTAGTCCAGTGTACATGGAGAACGACCCACCCTTTTCCACTGTCTCTCCACTGCAAGTAGCAAGGGGTGGCCGAGGGTGTAGAATAGGGATATAGGGCTCGTGTTAGAGAACAAATAAGGGGAAATGAAGCCCAAAGCCTAGGTGGTTCTCCCAGGATTGCAGTGTGGAGTTCTGTGGAAGTTTCCATGCATGACGAACTTCAGTGACCTGGAGAGGAAGGCAGAGCTTGGGGACTGTGAATAGGTGACTCCCGCCGCTTTTGAAGGATACAGAGGAGTTTTTGGATGTTTCTAGCTCTTATTCACACCTTCAATCCTTCACGAGGAAGATCTGAGATCATTTCCCCCTTTCTGTACCACCATGGCGGTGACCTGCGGCGGCGACCTCCTCAAGTTCACGAGGAGGAGCTTCAGGTAGAAGGGTGAGCAGTTAACGATTGAGGGAGTGGGGCCAATCTGTTGGCCATGTTATCAGTCCTCGAGGTGGAGGTTAAGGGAGCCCATCCCCCACCACATACCTTCTTCGTGGTGGTGCTCCCACAACGAACTCACGCACCTGGCGCTGAGATCGTGAGACGAGAGAGAGAGACTAAAAGTGGAGAGAAAGGAAGGCTCTGAACCGGATGAACACCAGCTCAAACTAACCGTCCAAAAGTTGAACCAGCTAGACCAGACACGAACCAGATCAACCTGCCTGCGTGGCGATGGCCGATTGGCTAGAAAAGGTAAAACTTCTGTAAATTTACAAATCTTGTATAATTCGTAGTAAATAGCTCATTTATCAGAAATATATATATATAATATACCAAATTGTTCAGAAAAATGCATAGAACAATATGAAATCATAATATCTAGATTTTGATGCACTGGTGTCATTGATATTATGTAAGTTGTCAAATGCTATTATCATGTATTATACATATCAAAAGTTGGCCTAAAATTATGAGAGCATGGTTAGTAAATCCATAATTATGTTTATAATGCGTATGATGTCAGATATGATCATGTTATGACACATAATCATATAATTTTTTTAGAATGTCTATTTAGGTCTAATAACCCTAAATAAAATGCAATAAATACATACATGCTCAATAAATGATGAAATTCATAGAACATCCTCATATTAGAAACTGGAAGATAATTTGTAAATATGAGATCAGTTTATACACAAAATCCATGTTATATGAAATTGACCCTTAATACATGGTTTGAAACCCTAATTTAGGTTAATGTTGTAAACTAGGGTTAATATGTGCACAAAAAGGATATGGAACCTAATGTTTAGATATTGAATCATAATATGGAAAATGAAATCAGTAAGATAGTTTTAAGACAAGAATGCAAGTAATGATGGAAATGTCCTAATCAACTAAGGAAATCCTAAAATGGTGATTACTAGGGTTAAGATGAGAATCTAATGGTGATATGTGGTCTTGTCTTAATCAAGGTTGACCAAGATGTAGATGATATCAGGAATGTGATGATTAGTATATATGTGATCAAGGTACGCCATTACCTCTTACTTGGCTTATTATACAATATGCTTGTGGTATATGTGTAGTAAAATACTTGTCATATGATATTGGATGAAATGATTGTTCTTGTATGATATGTTGCATGATTTTCCATACTTATTGCTATGAACACATGAAATATAATATATCTATTCCATTATATCCAAGCACTTCAACTCTTTGGTAGTAAAGTGTTGGAAAATCAGTACTTCAACTCTTTGGTAGTAAAGTACTTGGAAGTGATCCAACTCTTTGGTAGTAGATCACATTGTGAAATGATCCAACTCTTTGGTAGTAGATCACAAAGGCCTTAATGCATTCAACTCTCAAGTAGTAAATGCATGGATGATATAATGGAAATATGCTTAAAATATGTGTTCTCTTTTGTTAATGAACATCTTTGTGAAAGTATATGATTTTCTTATATTTCTTTATAACTTCCAAGTATTAGTTTTATCTTATTGCCAAGATATGATGAGAGGTATATAAAATACATGAAGGCGTACTCAGTACAATATTCTTGAATATTGTGCTGATGTGTACCACATGTAATCTTTTGTTTAGGTTGTGGACATATGATCTTAAAGAACCAAGATAGTGTGAGTTGTATAGCGAGCTGATGTACAGGTCGACCTGTTGTCTTAAGATCATGTAGTTTAGTGGTAGTACATGTATATGTTAAAGTTTGTCATTCAATATGTAATATCAAATGTTGTAACAATTCATGTTGTAATTATATATTGAATGGTGAACATATGTTGTATGGTTTTATTATTGTTCATGTGCATGTGCTACTGATGGTTTCCTTATGAATACCTTGATTTTCTTCTTCTTAGCCTAGTGTGGGGTGTTTGAATTGGGATTCTCACTGAGGTGAGAGTTTCAATTTGGATGTCACACATCAGATTAAGTTTTAGAAAATATGGGGACATCACAAAAGAGCTAGTGGGGAATTCAATACTCCTTAAGAAAATATTCCCCTTTTGGAAAATCTAGATATGATCATCTGAACGGAAGAACCAACCTATTCAAAGAAGATTTTGGGAAAACTTAATCATGCTTGGGATCTCAGTTCATCTTAAACTCTAGTACGAAGGTAGAAATTAGGGTAATTAGGGTAGTTGTCATTCACCATCAGATAAGCTACAATGATTATATGAACATCCCTCATATCTTATGATGGGCCTCCTGACTAACATGGGTTACTATCAACTCACCGAATGGCTCTCAATTAGAAAAATTGAATGTGGATCAGTGGCCTAAGCCCAAATGATATAAAAAAAAACCTCCAATGTCCATATATTGACATTTATCACGGTAATTAATAACATAATAAGGCACAAAACATGGTATGCCAAATCAATTTTTGAATAAAAAACCAACTATAAAAAACTTCTTACAAGACCTACATGAATGGACTAATGTCAAAAGAAGATTTTAAAACATCTACAAAAATAGGGAAAAGTGCTACTACCATTATTCAAATAAAATAATCACTTGCTATAGAAAAGAGGAATGAAGAAGCAAAATATCAAATGATAATGGCCCACTCTATTTTAGTGTCATAAATAATTTCAACAAGATGAGTGTCTGCTTCAAAAATCGTGACACATCTCTACTAGAAAAGTCTAGTAGGGAACCACTAGTAGAGCATTGTGGATAGTAAAATATATGACAATATATTTAGTACAAAGGTAGTGTCTAACCTGAATCTAGTTCCAACAATGCTTGCATACATCTTCCTATAAGGAGCCCAAAAGGGCACATTTTTTCATGAGATATTGAGAACCTTACATGCATTCCAAGACATATATGCATCCCATTAAAGGGGATTACCTCTTATCAGTAAATGAGGCATCATATGGTATGCTCTCCGCAAAATAGACGATGAAATCAACATGAAACATATGGGCTAACGACCCAGTAGAAGGACATCTCCTCTATAATGAAATCATGTCATCTCAAAACACTTCTCTCACATAAGAGAAAGCATGATACAACAGCTAATAATTACAACCACTAAATATATCAAGACTCTACTTTCTAAGTGAGATATGTTAATCAATTTTTCACAAGACCCTACATACCTATAAGAAATGGAGATTCATTGTCATTCACTAAAGTAGAATGAATGATATGGCGGACCTTGATTCTAGACCATTACCATTATCAGCTCTTCCACTATGAAATTTGTTACCCCTAGAGCAGTGGAAACTAGGGAGTTCAAATATCAATACAACATGCATCAGACTTCATAGACAAAAAATGACCTAGAATCATCAACCATGTTATTGGTGGAAAAAACATACATGAGTTTTTTCCTTCATTAAATTTCCCACATGCTTCTAGGCATCATGAACCATTACCAATTCTATGGATGGTCACTACCAATCTCTTTTGGGTCCTAGACTATGACCTAAAACAAAACCAATTGCATACTTCATTTCCCATATCTCATTTGAGTCTTGGACCAAAACCAAAAAGTGGATCAAAAATTTGCTATATCTTCCAGTCTTTGTTGGTTCCCGAACAATGACCTAGAATAGGTCCAATTATGTGCTTTATCTTCCATTCTCTTTTGGGTCATGGACCAAGGCCTTAATTTATACCACAAGCCCATCCTAAAAAGGTGCCTTCCCTTCAACCACAAAGATTTATGCTCAAGTAAGAATTAAAACCATATCCATATACAAAGATTGGCATCTACAATGAAGACCTATTATGAATAGGCATAAATAATCTGAGTGTGACAATTTAAAAAATCTTATCTCAAATATGAATTATTTGTGAACCAAGTCTTGTCCTAAATAGACATCCACATTCATGGCCTATCTTGACCAGGTTTCTGCTTGAACTCAAGCCCTACATTTAGGTTGGCACACCCGAAAGAGCCCTACATTCTAGTGGTCAATCCTTGTGCAATACCTATCAACAGAAAAACACCTTAATGAAATCCATACGTACAACAGTCAAATCCTACTCTTATTGTGTTAAACCATCTTGTATTCAAGAGATTCTCTAAAGAGAGTATAATTTTTGGATACAGTCACTATCCCTAATGGTCACATTAAATTTGGAAGCTTATTTAATGCCAAACCTTATCTATATGAGGACTTTTGGAAACCAAGAATTTTTTTAGGGAGTATACAAAGAACCAATATAGTCACTAGCCATAAAGGATACCTTAAATATTGAAATTTCTCTAGTGTCCAATCTTATCAATATTATCAATAGGAAAATAATCTAGGGAATATACAACTTACTAATACAGTTGTTGGATGTGAATGCCACCTCAAATCTAAAAATTCATCTGGTGCCGAAACTTATCCATCTTAAGCATTGTTGGATAAATAGATCATCTGAGACTATTCTTTTGAAAGTCCTAACAAGTGAATTTGTACTCTTTGAATGACATCTTGGTGCCTTATTGATCCATACATTCAATGAAAGCTTTCAAATGATGATATACATTCATCTCCATACATTTCCATCCTTTTTAAGACATTAAAGAGGCCATGATGTCATCATATCTAATTACACTCAATATTACTTCAAGAACAAACCCTTCCTAGTGAGTATGTAGTTCAAAGGTATGTCAATTAAACCAAGTGAGAACTAGAGAGTCAAGGATAATCACTTGTCAACACCTGGTTGAAGAATAATAAACTAGCGGGGGAACACATCCCAGAGGCCACTTATCACTAGATGATCACTTGCTACTTGATCTAAACGTTTTTTAAGCACTTTCATCTGAACTTCATCCTGCAGAGTTGTAAATACTCTAAGGAACAAACAATCAACCAACTACATTTACTAGCGGTCAAGGCCACATTAACCCGTGCTATTTTGTCTACTATCCAGTCTACTTAATTTTGAGAACTTTTGAAAACTAGAACATCCAATACAATGTTTTTAAAGTTCCTATCAATCAAGATAGGGAACTTTGAATGGATGGATGATTCTCTAGGGATTAGAAGACTAATCGTTACAGTCATTAGACATGAAGGCCACCTCAAAACAATTTTTATATACCCAACATTATCAATCTTGCAATGTTTTAAAAATATGCAAATTCCCTATGGAACAAACAAAGAACCAATACAACCACTGGTCTTAAAGGTCACCTTAAATACAGAGATATCCAATCATCGGTCTAGGACCATGACCTAAAATAGAACCAATTCTATTCACATTTCCAAATATTGTTATGGTTAAGGATCACGACATGAAACTCAACTTATCCCATGATCATATCTCCAAATATTTTTGGGTCCACATGACCTAAAACTAAATGAATCCTACGGTGGTGTTTTTAAATATTTTAAGATCCAATATCATGACCCAATGTTAAACGAACCATGTCCGGAATATGGTTCCTACATATGGTAAGAGATTTCCAATGGTCATGCATTTGACAATCATTTCTCGATGTGGATGTATTTCAAAAGTTGATTGATCAAATCAATTCAGAACTACATCGTCGGGGATAATTTTTTGCTGACACTCTGGGTTACAAATGAAGAACCAGTGGAGGAACACATCATGGATACAAATTTTCCATTGATGGTCACCTAGTACCCAATTTCAACTTTGTTAACACTCTTCCTATGAACTTTTCTGAAAAGATTACAAGTATTCCATGGAGCAGATAAGTACCCAATATAGTCATTGGTACTAAACAACACCTTAATCTAGATACATGGCTAACATACCAATCTTCAATATTGACCAATCAAAGCCCCTATTTCAAATAGGTGAACTCTCCCAATTTTACCTATTTAGGGTCGTAGTCCTAACCTTACTTTGGTGCACTCCTAAATACACTAAAAAAGCAATAAAAATGTAAATAAAGTGCCTAGAATAAGAAGAGAGATGATAGATTCTTTTCAAGATCTTCACGGTTAAGAAGTTGACATGGTTCTCAATGATCACAAACTTTTGTTATTAACTACTTCTAACAAACTATTGTTGTCACCCCCTGCCAAAAAAAGATGGGGATATGGGGAAAATCATATCCTCTTGGGAGTGAAAAAACATTTAGCACTTGCATAGAAAATAAAAGCGAGGTACTTAGGAGTCGCCACTATGTTTTATATGAAAAATGATGATAGACATGATAATTTTTTGAAGCTGCAATGTAACACTGAGTTGTTTCCTGAACTAGACAGATTAGAAAAAATAAAAATAAACCCAAAAACATTAGGTTCAATGATGTTGTGTTACAAGTGAGTTAACATCCCCATCTCATTGGTAATCTGGTATCGAAGCCCTTTGGGGTTGTTGTGAAGAAAAAGAGAGATTTAAGAAGTTGAAAATTGGAAAAAATGAAGAAAAAAAGTAAAAGACAAACTCTTATTTGTGGGAAGGCATTTAGGGTTGGATATGTTTGTTTCCTACCCATCATAGTCCTAAAATTCCTACCTTTTGGTATGTTGAGGTCCTAAACACCACATGACCTTCCATGCTTGCGATCTCTCATGAGTGATTATGGAGGATTTGTTGGATTATATGATGATTTGGTAATGCAGAATAATAAAATCTAAATGTTCAGATAATTAGAGTAGCAATATAGTACAATAGAGAAGTGGATCAAAGAAGTAGATCAGAGCTATTATAAAAATTTTAGATAAGATACAATAGTTATATTAGAGAACATTACCGTCTTAACAATCAATAAATGTTAATAGAGAAGGATATGACATGGGAAAGTTCCCTTGATCATGAGTAATACAAATATAAAAGATATAGGTAATCCAATCCTTTAGATTTAGGATGTTTCAAAGGGGCTAGAATATAAATTATATT
Source organism: Alisma plantago-aquatica (assembly GCA_963693085.1). NCBI lineage: Eukaryota > Viridiplantae > Streptophyta > Magnoliopsida > Alismatales > Alismataceae > Alisma > Alisma plantago-aquatica. Next base: position 1,186,267,279 of record OY856411.1, on the reverse strand, counting down.
AGGGTTCATTTATAGGTGGATATTAGAATTTGGGGTTCTAGACTGAACCTTTAGGAAGAGGCGATAGATCACCATGGTGCACCATGTCAACAGGACAAATGGGTTAAGGCAATCTGCCATGTGGCACAAGCATTAAATCTCAAATCCCATGGGTGTCTCAGTTGGTTGAAAATTGGTTTCTCAATTTCCCACTAAATAGGAATATTCTGGTGAAAATCAAAGAAATTGCAGATTAAGATAATTCAACATTATCTCTTAAACATATCATGGTATATAATTGAATATCTATAGGGAATCAGGAATATTTTATACCAGGTTATTCAACTATACAATTTATGAGAAAGAGCTTGTACAAAATAGAATTGAGGAAAAAATTACACTTTTGGTATGAAAAGAAGTTTTGTCATACAAATTCTTCAACCATGTGAAATTTGTTGTAGTGAGTGAATTAAATATGTAGAAAAATCTAAGAAATTGAGAAGAAAATGATAAATGTGGTGGGTGGAATGTAGAATAGACTCCATCACTAGTTAGAGAATTTGCATCAATAGTGAATTTATGATGAGTGAGTGAAAATGGGGTGTTAATAGTTTACCCCACTCATGGCTAAACTCAATATAAGAGTGAGAACTACATGCTTGAGCTATGTCTAACCCCCATTTTTGGACACTAAAGACTAAAAAGGTTAGACTCATCCAAGATGTTTAACAACATTATGGAGGGTGGAAAGCTTAGGTGATGTCTTCTCCTTCAAAGGATGAATTAACGGGGATAAGATTGGGAATAAATGATTTCTCTATAGTAAGGATAGCTTTGAACTTAGGCAGTTACCTATATCTAACCAATCTATCATTCCGTAGTTTTCTGATGAGCTTTCAGAGTTTTATTAGCTGTAAAAATGACTCTCATCATTTCTTTAGTTATTAAACCACTACATGTATGATTCTCTCAGTAACTCATGCCTTAGAGATAAAAAGGTGAATGTGAAAAGTGGATGAAGTTTGTAATTTGTCAAAATTTGTTGTTATCAAGAGTTGATAATCATTAAAAGTAGTAGCAAAGATTCTACCTATATGAAAGTTCATTCAGAAGGAGTAAGTATTCCCTTTTCTTAAGAATCTTTAGTTTTATTATTTATTTTACTTTTTGAGTGTACCCATTTAGAGTTAGGACCATAACTTTAGAAAAAAGAGAAATATGGAGATTTGTCCTAGTTGAGATAGATCTTGGATCATAATGATTGGAGTCTGAGGGTTAGACTAGCTTCTGCACTTAAGGTGGCCTTTTGGCAGGTGGTTACATCGGTCAGTTACCTATACTCTTAAAACATCTAATTAAGAATAGATTCACCATTTAGGAAATTTTCCAGTGAAAGGTGATCTCCATGACTTGTTCCTCCAAAATTTCATCAACCATGCCCATGAAACTCAACAAGCTACTACCCTTGAATTTTTATTTCACAACTTTGAGATTTGATCCATAACTCAGGGTAGTGAAGCAATATTGGAGATTCAATTCATTATCACATCATAATCTAAGATTTTCAAAGGATGTGTGCATGAGGTCATGGTGTGGAATCTTTTTAGGAGATTTGCAAGAAATGTTATTCTTGATTTGCAAAGATTAGCATAGCACTGATCCAACTTTAGGTCATAGTACATGACCCTAGTGTTCATAGAAAGATTATTTTTTTTTAAATATGGAATTTTGTATTTTCAAGATAAATTTTAGGATGTTCGATTTTTTTAGATTAATTTGGCATTTTACTTGTGTTTTTATAATTTCTCCTGTATTTCCATTTTTTCTGGCCTTTATGAGTATTATAAATTTGATTGAAAATCCAGGGACATATTTTCCACTTTTGCAAAAGTTTTTTTTAAGAGGGGAATGGGAGGAGGTTCAAGAACCCTTCCTATTTGTTCTCTTGTGTGAGGTAGTAGCAGTTGCAACCAGATTGGAGGTAATGAGTGACATCAGAGACAAGAAGAAAGAGAAAGAGACCCAACAACTTGCACTAATCTACCAACCTTACAATAGATAATTGTTATCTATTACCAGCTCTCTTTGGTAGTGTTTCAGGAGACATTCTCACAGTGGTAGAGGAGATTCAAATAATCCTCTTCAACAGTGCTTTTGTGCGGGTTTTGTCTACATCCATGTCACAGAAGGTATAGCTTTCATTTTTGCCACTTTAGTTTGGCAATTTTGGCCCCTGATTGCAAAATCTAGATTTTGTATTCATGGTGTTCTTCACAGTCTAGAGGTTGACATTGCATGGATGTGTGTTCTAATTTTCAATCAAGTTGATTTTGTTGTTTTACTATTTTCTCAACCATTCTTTATCTGATTGAGCTAATCTAAGTTGTTGTTAAAAGATCATGTCATTGTCATCATATTCTTATAGATGGAGGATGTTGACTGGCATCAGGAGGACATTGTCATGGACGAGAAGGATGTAGCATGATGTGGGGACCAACATGTATCCACAATAGGCATGGTAGCTTCCTTTATAGAGTTTGTATTTGTCTTACAAGATCTCTGATAATTATTTGCTCTGAATAGGAATCATGGTGGTGCAAGCAGGATCGTGGGGAAACTGCTCTGAACTAAACATTTTTTCCTTCATCCAAGAACAATGTAGATGAATTTCTATCATAGAGGTCATCAAATGGGTGATGAGGTATAACTTGGAAATTGTTCTCCAAGTAATTTTTTTTCTTTAGTGAGCTCAAATCATGCTTTTGTTCCTGTGGTTGGGATCTACATTTTATCTCCCACTTTTCTTCCTTTAGGATCTTGAATTAACAAACATGTACTGGAAGACCCATTGGTTTGATCTGGGGTTGTTGTATGATATCTTGATGGATGATGAGATAGACCTACATGAAAGGATCAATTTTGGCAGCATTTGTCATTATGGGTTTATTGATAAGCCTTATCTCCTTCCTCTAATTGAGCACCTTTTCCCTAGGATTGGCACATTCTAGTTTTCTTCTGGAGAGCTACCCATCACCTCTAATGAGTTTGTTGAGATCACCACGTTAAGGTTTGGCAGAACCCCTATCTATTTTTTGCATGATCGACAGGAGTGGGGATGTGACCATTTGGTTGGGATCCTAGTGGTAAACCCCGACGATTTTGACATGACCTTGATATGAGAGGTGAAATTCCCTTGGACGAGGGCCACCTTATTTTATGAGGGTGAATGGTGGGTTTCAGGTGGCATGTTCATGTAACTCTAAGGGTGAGGGGTTCTTATTTTTCTTGATCACGAGTTTCTTATTTAGAAATATCACACAGAATAGAGGAGATATCGGTTGGTTCTCCTTTGTTATGGATGTAGTCGTCATTTGATCTATTGACTGGGGTGGAATTATGTATTCCCATCTACTCACGCACTTGAGGAGGTGTCTCATTTTACACTTGAAAGGGGAGATACTTTGGGTACGAATTGATGCATGTGGCTTCTTAGGATTGGTCATGGAATTTCTTTACCTACTACTTTGTTTTTTTGTTTTGAATTATCTGTAGTAGTTGAGTTCTCTAATCTTTCCTTTTTAGTTGTGAGTTAATGAGCAATTTTGGTTTCACAAAACCATGAGTCTGAGTGATCCAAAGCGTTATATATATATATATGCATCCCTCTCTACTTGTTAACATTTCATTGGCAGTAGTAGTAAGGTGAGGTATGAGCATTGTAGGGATGAAGTTGAGATGATGACTATTGTTGAGGTATGTCTGGTAGTTATCATTGTATTACTTTGTAGATTTGTAATTTCGCTGAATTCAATTTGTTGTTATTCCTAGGTCTAATTCATGATCATCTCTAGGTTCTAGTGTGGTGAGAAATCCATGTCTAGTGTAGACTTCTATGAGGTGTTGTCTATAGATGATTTCCAGATTTAGCTTCAGTCTCTCTCTAGGAGTTTGTTGTATATGGGAAAGCATATTGATTGTTAGTGGGATGGTGGCTAGCACATTCCCTTGAATCTTTTTTAGGGTTGATTTGTCCTGGTCTTGAAATATTTTAGACTGCTTGAGAGTTGATGTCGATCAGATGACAGATGATGAATACCTAGAGTGGTATTATGCTCATGGTTAACTGACACTTTTCTCTAGAGAGGCATACGACCGACTTCAATGTACCCTAGTGGTAAGTATTATAATTATGGTTATGTCTTCATTTGGTTGCACTGCCTTGACATGTGTTTTCTACAGATGGTCAGCTATGATTCTGATGAGAAGAAAGAAGATTATGGGTATGACTTTCTGCGTCCACCTCCTCCTAAGGAAGCTCCTTCTTCTGAACCTCTACCTTCTCTACCTATTGATGCTCATGGCTTTGATGACTTTCCCAAGTCGAGGCCTCATTGTGAGTTTGGCATAGGAGGCTCGTGTTACTTTTTGTGTGACTTTGGTTGGACCTCATCCTTCTAGGGTTAGGTATGGATTCCACCCAAATATGGGAACAATCAATGCTTTGGGAGTTCTTCTCGAATTGGCCAATTCTTCTTAAACATCCCAGTTTAAACTACAAATCCACCATCAGCTGGCATTGGAGTAGGTTCCTCAAATCAAAGAGATGTTTTTCTAGTGTGCAGGTGCCTTACAACAGCTCCTCTTTTGGTCACCAGTAGCCCACCAGTTGTATTCAATCAGATTTGAGTACAGAGCATTGGCCTTTGGCCAAGCATTTGATGGGGTGGATAAAGAATAAGCTAAAGAAGTAGATATTGTCTTAGCATTTCTATTTCATGATGTAGTTTCCTTTCCTACAAGAAATATCATGTATTACCCATATATGCGTTTGTAAGACTCATTTTCTAATTTAACAATAAAACTCTATGTTTGGGCTGAGTCAGATTGTGAGGTTATTTTATATCTTATTCCGAATAATATTTTAGGAGTTTGATCTTTGGAAGATCTATGGTAGACTCAATGGATTGTGTCAATCTGTGTTCCAACTATTGGTGGAAGATTTCAACAATCTGTCAGTCTATGGGACGTGCGGTTCTACTGTCTCCAAATGCATATATGAATTGACCATTGATGTAGATGCATGTGGTGGATTTCACTATTCTACTAGAAAATAGGACAAGGAGACCTATCATTTTCTAAAGGCACAACTATCCTATTTGAGGGGCCTATAAATAAAATTAAGTGCCTTTTTCTTCCCTACACATCTTTCTTTTCACAACACAAAGTTATGGGAGAGAGGGATATCCAGTAAATCCCACTTCTGCTATGTTCTCCAACTAATTTTCTCCTGTTGCATCATTGTGTTATTGATCTTTTTGATATTGAAGTAGTCAAATTGGCGAGCTTTGGTGTGACCTATCATTTTCGTCGTCTTCCTTATGTTCTTATTGTGAGAGTGTTGATGTTGGTGGTTATTCCCTTTTGGGTTCCTCAGAATTGTTTCATTTTGGAGACATCATTTTGACTCCCACCTTGGAAGACGTAACCAAGAGTACTCGAATTCCCCTCCATGGTTGATGTCATGTTGTTCTAAAGAATTCAAGTTGGGCTTTTTAGTTGGGGAGTCTTCTTGGTAAGAAGAAGACCCAAGCTTCTCTATAACTAACTTATTATCATTGCTTCATTTAGATGCCCCCTTTATGGATTCATCTAAGAGAAACACATGAAGTGGTATTGACTCTCTTGATATTCCTCATTTGTGAGTATATACCTTCATCATGATGGCAGAGCTGTTCTTTGGAGAGACCATTGTGCAAGTGATGATTGTTTCTTTGATAGATGTTGCTACCATGTATAGGAAGGAAACCTTGGTCCCTTTGATAATGGTTGAGTTTTATGAGTGCTTAGATGAAGAACAGTTGACTTGGAAATTAAGGGGACCCTTCAAAGTCCTACATATTTATCTAGAAATGTGTATTGGCCCTGTGTGACTGACTGAGTCTTCAAACCCTCATTATAGAGTGTCTAGTAAGATCATGTCCAAGCATATTTAGGTATGTGAGCCTCTTCAACTGAGTGATAATCTAGCTTGGTGGCTCTTTTTTTTAAGTTTGTGGATGTGTGTCCGTAATGGATGGAGTTTTGTTAGGATAATTTTCATCATTATGTCTCCATGCTTATCTCATCAGTGTCTGATCATCTTGCTAGCTATGGAGAGTTAATTTGCCTACTATCATGTGTCAATGTTGAGGTAATTTAATCATCACCAGTGTGCATATCAAGTCAAATCATTTCCTCCTTTCTTTAAGAAGTTGGTGATAGACTCTAGTAAGGTCCATGGAGAAGTGAAACATATGTGGTTGAACCAGTAGAGGTTGGCTCATGATTCTTTCCCATAGGGCGAGACTGCTCTCCTAACTATATGGAGTGTCTTTGCATCGAGGCCTTCTATGATAGTATCATGTATCCCCTATGGAGAAGCACAATGATATCGAATTTTATGTTTTTATTTTTTATTTGTTGGTGTAAGGATCCATGATTTTGTAATAAATTAATTTTTGAAATAAAAACATTTTTAATAGTGTGCAACATTGGCTATTGGTACTTCCTCCATGAGGTTTAACAATGTGCATTTGTCATGGGTTCCTGGTGCGCATATATCTTTGAGTTTTCTTCTCACAAATCAGTTGATCAGGGTCAATCCAGACCTCATGTCTTAGAAATTTAAGACACCAGGTATGGTTATAGGTTTTCCTTTCTTATTTTGGGGTTGCCTCCTTCTCTTCCACTTGTTTATAATCCTAAAAGGTTGAAACTCCAAGCATGTTTAAGTTATTTCCTACCTCAATTTCCTAATGGTTGGTGTTTCTCCCTCTGAATGTTGGGAAACCATTTGTTCATTAGGTAGATCTATAATTCTAGGGAAGGAGATGGGATGAGAGCTCTTATAGACCTGGTTGTCACGCTATGCATTAAATCATGTCATGTAATGGGTATGAGTGGAAACTCCCAATCCATTTGGGCTAAGGTGCCAGATGTTAGAGACACCCCCGTAGGTTTTACTTGTGACATACTATAGTGTAGTGATCTAGAAGAATCATTTGTCTACCTAATTTAAGTGCTTCTCATATCATTTCTTTTGATGTGTCCACTAGCCATGGGTCTTTTTATTGAATTTTTTGATTGGACATTGATGTTCAAGGTCTTAGTATGAGAGATTAGGATTCTTTGAGAAATGAATGGGGTTTTCGTATTGAAGGTTTCTTACCTCATCACTCTCAGGTTAGTCTAACAAGAGTTGGTCTAACCTCTTTTCAAGAGATGTAGTTGGGATAGTCACAAGGAGTTTTAACTTCTACCCTATCCCATACAATCCTTCCCTTCTAGGTAGAGCCCAATTGATGTTGGTCTTATGTCATATACCCTAGTGTCATTGTTAGGATGATTATTTTGAGGATCAAATGTAACATACCTTTGGGGACTCGTAGCTTCTACCATCCTCTTATTATGTTCATCATGGGGCGTCCCCAACCTTTGTCACAATTATGGACTCTTTTTTGGTGCATTTTATTGAAGTTGGCCTCATGATAAATGTCATGCTCTTTCCCTCCTAGGACCTAGGTTCTACTATGGACTTTTCACTTCAGGGTTCTCGGGGGATTTATTTGGATACTTAAGTAGATTTCAAGTGTTTTTTGAGGGGCTGGAGATTTTGTCTCCCTTGCAAGTCTCATTTCTATGGTATTTTTCATAGTCAGTGCATGATCATTAGTGGTAGGAATGCTCCATGATGTTGCCATTTGTATGATGAAGATGGAGATATCCACCCATGTCCTATAGGAAAAGGTCAACCCTATCATAGATGTCATCTTTGATGTAGGACACCACCATTTATGGTTGAATTTTCCTCTAGAATCAACATTCTGGATGACATGTTACACCATGTCGCCTTTTTGGAAATTGTAGGGTCAGACCCTCTTGTTGAATACTCAATTCATTTTGGCTTGATAACACTATACATGGTGTAGAGCTCTTGTATGTCACTCTTCAAGGGTGTTGAGGCAGTAAATCTGATCTTGAATCCACTCCACCCCTAAAATATCTACATCTTGTTGTATTGAAACCCGATGGGATCTAAATCTCAACTAGAAACATTGCTTCCATTCCATATATTAGATAATATGGTGTGGACATGTAGAAATCATGATAGAATTATGGTAGGTCCACAAGGCCATTTAAAGATGTCCATGTTCGTTGGAATAAGATTTGATTGTCTTCTGCAGGATCTTTATCATGTTCTTTTTTGGCAGCTTCTATTACTCCATTCATCTACTGCCAATGGGGTAACATTTGGTGGTGTTTGATCCCCAAAGACCTTAGATACTATTTTATGGTTTTTTCAATGAAGTTTGTACCATTTTTAGAGATGATTTTGGGTGGTATCATGTACCAGATTATGATGTTGTTCCTCAGGAATTTGATGATTTTTTGGGCTGATGTGTTGGTGATGAATATTACTTCTACCCATTTGGTGAAGTAATAAACTGTGACCAGAATGAAGAAATTCCTATCTAACACCATGGGATTGATTTTCAGAATTATGTTGACTCCCCAAGTTGATATTGACCAAGGCATGGCCATGTTTACACTTGGTTGGTAGGTGAATGAATGTAGTCACCATCGATCTCACAGACTCAACACTTACAGATGCATTGGTAATAGTCCATTTCCATGGTGTTCTAGTAGTACCTTAAGAATTGGATCTTCTTGTCTAGCATGACTCCACTCATATGCACACCACATGACCAAGCATGGACCTCTTTCTTCAGAGTTTCTAATTTGGTCTTCCTGACAGATAAGAGAAGATTCTGGTTGAAGGATCTAAGTACACTCCTACCTTTAGGACATATTGTGTGGCTTGTCATTTTAAAACATACCACTCTCTCAAGGAGCTAGGATGGTTTGATTTGAGAAATATGCCTTTTAGTTGGGGAACCATGCCTTCTCTTCGTAGTTAGGTGCATTTTAGATGACCATGAAATAGGTGGGATGAGACAACATGTTCACCTCAAAGGAGAAAGTCTAGTCTCCCTGAATCCAGGAAGTGGGGGTTTATCGAGCATCACCAAATGTGCTATTCTTTCTTATAATAAAGTGGAAGGACATGTGTGAAATGTCTCGAGCCACAAAGCACGTGTTATTAATATTAAACCATGTTCTAATGGCATGTCTTCATCTATCCTAAAATTAAGATATCATGAGAAGGGAGTCACTATATACATGTAAATTACATGACCCATATTCCTGCCAAGCTGGATCCCTACAATGCAAGATTTATATTCAGCCACATTGCTTGTGATGTTGAACTCCAACCATCTTGCTACTTTTAGTTGCTCACCCTAGGGGTTGTGTAGGGCTATACCTATTCCAATTCTTTTTTATTAATTCCACTGAAGAATATTTTCGACATGTCTAGGGCTGGAAGATCCTCTGTGTATGGTGGATTGACCATCACTATGTCTTTGTTTCAGAACTCATATTCATGGGTTGCTTCTTTTGGGAGTGGAAAATATACTAGTTGATCATCCACAACTTGCTCTTGGACTACCTTCATTGGTAGACGGGTGAATTTAAACTCTTATAGAACAACATTACATTTAGCATCGTCCTATTAGAGAAGGGTGACTATACAAATAATTAAAGGGTTCATGCTTGACAATTAGTGATAGAGGATAGATCATCAAATAGTGGTACGTACTACTTCCTTGTTACATGGATTAAAGATAGATAATATTTCTCAACTATTGAGTAGGGATCCCCAAAATCATTAAATTTATTTGAGAGGTAGTAGATAACATGCTTGACTCCTTTGGTTGTTTCTTGACTAAAAACTCCCATCATTATTTTTCAAACTTATATGTGAAGAATAAGAGGGCATCCTAGAATGGGCAACCACAGTTTTTTTGGATTAACAATATAGGTTTTAATCTTTTGCATCTCCTCTTTGCTTTGTTTGTTCCATCCCAATTTGTAGTTCTTCTTTGTTGTATTGAAGATGGGCTTACAAATAGGCATGAGCTTGGAGATGAAGCGGTTCATGTATTGGAGATGACCAAGCATGCCTCATATTCCTTTTCTATTCTAGAGGAGGACATTTCTTGTATAGCTCGTGCCTTCCCCGGGTCAACTTTATTTTCTCTTTGAATGATGATGTACCCAAATAAGTTGCCAAATGTAACTACAAAGTTACATTTATCTAGGTTCTAGCACATGAAAAAATTTTGTAGTCATTGATGCAACTTCTCGAGATTGGTGACGTGGTCTACCAAAATTTTAGATCTGAGAATTATAGCATCCATGTAAACCTCTACCTCTTTATTAAACATATTGTGGAAGAGGGTGACCATTGCACTTTGGTATGTATCTTCGGCATTCTTGAGACCTACTGGCATGATCCAAAAGTAGAATACTCCCTATTATATGATGAATTCTATCTTTTCTTTATCTTCCTTGGGAATCTTGGTTTGGTTGTATCTGAAAAATCCATTAATGAAATGGAGTAGTGCATGACCACCTATATTGTCAAGGAGTACGTCTATTTTTAGAAGTGGGAAGTCCTTCTTATGAGATGCTTTGTTGATTTCATGATAGTATACACACATTTGTACCTTTGTGTGCTTCTTTGGTTCTAGAACAATTGGCCAACCATATAGGATTATGATTTCGGTCTATGAAACCAACATTGTATTGCTTTTGAACTTCTTCCATAATCTTAAGGCTCCATTATAGACTTAGTCACCTAGATTTCTATTTGATGGGATTGATGTTGAGGATGATAGGTAGTCAATGAACTATAATCACGTCGTCAAAGCCAAGAATTTTAGATTATGTACATAAAAACACATCGATATATTTCCATCAAAGAACTATAACTTGTCTTTGATATCTTGAAGTAGGCGCACTGCTATTCTGACTTAGCACTGCTCAATGCCTGAGTTGAGATTCATCGTCTACGTATCATGAATGATACAAAAAGGTTGATTTTGTGTTATCACATAATCAGTGAAAGGTATTTCATCACAATCTATGTCTTTTCTATTATAGATTTATGTTAGTGAAATAGCTAAAAACTCTTCGAGAGCATGCTCATATTAAAAAAAATTATGTTTTCTGAATTTTGCATTATTTTAGAATTTTTTTTTATTTTTGTAAAAATTTAAGATTTGTAGGAGTGATTGGGGATGCGATGATGCATGAATAAATTGCCACTCTAGTATCTCTACCACATATAAGTATTTTTCCTCTAATGGGATTTATATTGGGTGCATGGAGGGTCATAGTTCATAGGAAGTTGCGGTCTTCTATGCAACAATTCAAATGTCCTCATCATTGAGGACATGGAGGATGAGTATCTTTGAGGCTTCAATGACCTCTGTACTGAAGATGAAGTTGACATCACATCCCTCGATCATGTGATATACATCATCATAGTCATCCCATGTGATTCCATAGTCCTCCTCCATGTCTTTAGAACCTATAGTCTTGAATTCAACTCGGTTGGGTTAGTGGGGCAAATCCAAATAGGATTGTAGCCAGCTACGTGGGATGGAACCTCCATCCCTTGGGTGTTGGTTTAGTGACTTTCACCTTAACAAAAAAATCACCATTGTGATTAATGCTTTCTCTAGCATCTTGGTATTCTCTACATGGCTTGTTGACTGTGGGAAGTGGTGTGAACTTGGTTGATTCCTCATTTGGAGGGATGATTGTATCTTCAAATATCTAGTTGATCTTGGAAATTCTAATTTCATGTCTTTCTTCAGTGATGAGGGAAATTTTCCAAAAGTAGATGTTATCCCAAGGTACTCATCTCGATCGTCGTCATCAACCTCTTGCACTAGGTAAGGTATCATCATTGAAATGATGGACTTGCATTGCTAGTATCATCTTCGGTTACTTCCACTATACAAGCAAGGTCTTAATGGGGGCCCTTATATTGAGGGATACATTCCCATTGATATAGTAAACTAAGTCGATGCTCTTCATCTAACCAAATGTGTTGATACTTGTAGCTCAGGTCTTTAGTCAAAAATAGACAATTGAGGTAGCCCCTTTAGGTTATGTCACTCATAATGGGACACAATGTTATGAGCTTATAATACGAAGTCCTCTTGATGATCTAAGGTCATGAGTAGCATGGACCATATAACCCTATGCCCAACGCCTTTTCCCTTAGAGGGATCTGGATGGTCTCTGTTTTCCCTTGGCGTCTGGCTAGCACTTCTTAGTGTGGACAAGTATGTATTTCCTCTTGTTGTTGGACAAACAATGTGGGTTTGTATGGGAGGTGGCGAACTCTCCTTCATGGAAGCACCCAGTAGATGTTGGCAATGTGTATCATCTCAAAGAGAAACTAGAGATTGTCTTCTTTGATGCAAGATATGGCATCAGGGTTATCATCCATGGAGATAATGGTGTGTCCTAGATGATACTTCATTTTATGATTCAATGATGAGTAAGAACCCAATTATGATGGGTCCATCATCTTCCTAAGATTGTGTTGAAGAAAGGACTTAACTCCAAGACCTTAAATGTGACTATGAAGGTCTATGGCCCAATCTACAATTATAGAGTAATTTCTCCCATGGGGTCTTTTATCGTAAGAAGTCACTTTCATTGTTTTTGGATGCATGTTAGATGGATCCTTCCCTGGCCTATTGAGTGTCTTTAGGGGAACACATTAAGGCAATTTCCATTGTCAACAAATCATGACGGTATCATAAGCATGTTGTGCATTTTTTTCATAGGAAGGGCATTTTGTTGCTTCCTCATGTGGGTATCTCATCTTCATAAAGTGAAATAGTGTGTGCGGCATTGATTGACCTGATCGTGGCTATAAAGAGTTTCGATCCTCACATCTTTAGAGACATCGGGCCTCTCTACAGTCTTCATGACTACTTCATGGTGCACGGGTAATGTTGCATCACTTCAGTCACCCCTTTAGGTTCATCTATGAATTGGATCATGTATTAGCCTTTTGGGTTGGTTTCCCTATAGAACTCAGGCGTCAGTGATACCTTCTTAGTATCGATGGTCAGAATGGAAACCTTTCTTATCTCCCACTCCATTGCATTATTAGGGACTCATACATGTGTGGTCACTTCATCCTCACCCTTGTAAAGGGAAAAGGTACTTCTTGTGTAATTGGGTGCCAGTCCATCCTTGTCATGGTTGAAATGGATATTATACCTTGTACCACTATAACAGGGTGAGGAACCATCATCTTAAGGATAATCCCTAAAACTAGTGCCTTAGGTACCCAAGTCTTCTATAGTTTTATCCCTAGGAAAGATCATGGTATGTTGATCGATTGTAATTTCTGCCCTTAGGATCTTCGTGTATGTTGATAGGTCATACTTTATACCCTTGACACACTCTTGGTTTATTGACCAATTTTTTTATGCTTACTAGGATTATTGGCTTCTTTTCTTGGTCTGAAGTGACACTCTGAGTATTCTAATACTAGTACTTGATTGTGTATGCCATAGGAAGTATTAACCCATGCAGTGGGTCTTTGAGTGATGAGATGGCATCCACTATGTTTGAAGATGAGGGCATTTCCTCTAGTCTTATTGTGTTGACCTTGCTAGATTCTATCAAATCTTGTAACGTGTTCTTAAGTGTGATGCATAAATCCATCTTGTTCTCTTCATACCGGTGTAATTCACAAAAGGCGTTGGTGTTGTAGATCCTTTATAGGAAATTTGGTGGATCCATTATGTCTACGAACTTCCACATGTGCTTGACGTCTCACAATATCATTTTGAGGGAGGCTCCAAAGAGAGGAAACTTCATTTTGGCACTAGAAGGCGATTTATATGATGGAATTATGGTTGTCAGCTCTACTTGATGTGTTGGGTTTATTGCATCTAGAAGAGTGTTCTCTATCACTTTCTAGATAGGCGGTTGAAAAGGCGGTGGTACGTACCCATAGTAATTGCTTGGCGGTCACAAATACCGCAAAGGCATTTTTGAGGCTGATAGTTGGTGACAATGGTTGGGCCAACTTTTATTGGTGTTCCAGGACATGGGCTATCGGCATTTGAACTACCAAAATCGATATACTCAGTTTTTGTCTCTTACTACTTCTGATGAGGATGAGTATTTCCCTTACTTTCATATCTGCAGATTTTTCAATGGTCTACTTTGGCTTTTTATTGGTTGTTGTAGAGGTAGGTTGTGGTTGGAAAGTGAGGCCTATGTTTGGATAGACCCCGCTTTTAATGTTTCTTTTATAATCTCTAGGAAGGTATTATACCTCTATATTGATAAAAGGGCCATGAGAGATGGTGTACTGGCTCTAATCACCAAGTCCAATACCTCTTTATCTGTGATCTTAAACTTCAACTGGGTGGCCGAATCTCTCTCCATCTTCATACAAACTCAAGGAATATTTCATCTATTTTCTATTGTAACGCTTCCATGTATTCCTTGGTTTGGACCTGCTCTATGTTCCAAGCATATTGATCCCAAACATTCTTGGCCATCATGGTCTTGGTGGTGATGGTTGTCATGTCCTTCTTGTTGTACCATGTCAATTTTAGACCAACAGGGTCTACGTGAAGTAGTAGATTAGCACTTTGCATCATCTTGGACATCCATAATGTCTAAGGAGTATGTATTTACGTGAGCCATAGGGTCCCGCTTATTAAAGTAATCATGTAACTTATGCATGTTGAAGTTGTGAGATAGTTTGGCATCTGGGCAGTGATAAAAGTCAATGAATCATTTCACATTGTCTTTCTTTCACTCTAGTTTCTTGATTTTTCATAGAATCTTGAGCAATAGGGGGTCTATAGCAGTAGGTTCTAGAGTGGTCTCTTCCTGGCGTGTGGTCACCACTAGTGTGATATCCCCAGATTTTCTAAAACTTAATCTAATGTTTGGCATCCAAATTGAAACCCTCACCTCTGTGAGAATCCTAACTTGAACACCACACACTAGGCTAAGAAGAAGAAAATCAGAGGAAGTCAGAAGGAAACAATAGTAGCACATGCACATGAACAATAATAAAACCATACAACACATGTTCACCATTCAACATATCATTACAACATGAATTATTACAACATTTGATATTACACATTGAAAGGTAAACTTATACATATACATGGACTACCACTAAACAACAGGATCTTAAGACAACAAGTCCACCTGTACATCAGCTCACCACACAACTCTCAATTATTTTGGATCTTCAAGATCATATGTCAACAACCTATATAAAAGATGATATGTGGTACAGGTCAACATAATATTCAAGAATAATGTATTGATTACGCCTATGTTTCTTGAATATACCTCACATTACTAAGCTTGGCAATAAGATAAAACTAATACTTGGCAGAAATAAACAAATATAAGAAAAAGCATATGCTTGCACAAAGACGTTCATTAACAAAAGAGAACACATATTTTAGGCACATTTTCCATTATATCATCCATGCAGTTGAATGCATTAAGGCCTTTATGATCTACTACCAAAGAGTTTGAGATCATTATACATGTGATCTACTACCAAGGAGTTTGAGATAATTATACATGTGATCTACTACCAAAGAGTTTGAGATCACTTCCAAGTATTGTACTACCAAATATTTTAGTGCTTTCATATAATGGAACAAATATAATATGTTTCATTTGATCATAGCCATAAGTACAGAAAATCAAGCAATATATCACACAAGAACAATCATTTCATCCAATATCCTATGCCAAGTATTTTAGTACACATATAATGCAAGCATATTGTATAATAATACAAGTAAGAGGTAATGGCAGACCTTCCAAGGATATATTCTAAACCACATATTCCTGATGTCAACTATATCCTCTTGGCAAAAGTCTGATAAAGACAAAACCATGTATCATCATTAGATTCTCATCATCATTAACTCTAGTTATGTCCATTAGGGTTTGACTTAGATCATTGGGATATTCCCATCATTACCTATCTCAAATATCTTCAAATTAGATTACAGATCTTATATTTGGGATTAGGATAGTAATCTAATTATTTGATTACATATGATTATGTGTATGTATTAACCCTAGGCTACATATATTATTCATATTAGGGGATTCTCACTATTATAGGATCCTTAAACATGTAACCTTATTTATATTCATAATTATGATCTCATAATTATATATTAGCTTCCAGTTACTAATATAAGCTTAATCTGTAAATTTTCAAGTTTCTTGAGCATCTTTGCAATTATTGCACATTAATTAGGGTTATTAGCCCTAATTAGCCATATGGAACAAATTACATGATTTCATGCATACTAATCATAATCACTGACTTTAAATGGATTATAAACATCAATACGGATCTACTGACATATTATAATAAATTTAGGCCATTGTTTAATATTTATTATCTATGAAATAAGCATTTCACAACTTACATGATACCACTAAGATTACTGCATCAAAAGCCTAATATTATAGTCCCATCTTGTTCTACTCAATTTTCTAAGAATTTTAGTATATTATTTGTATTTTTCTGATAATCAAGTTGATTATTATGAATTAGTATGAACAAAATCTTGTAATTTGTTCCATATTGTTAATTAGGGCTAATAACCCTAATTAATGTGTAATAATTGCAAAGATGATCAAGAAACCCTAAAATTTTATAGAGTAAGATTATATCAGTAACTGGAAGCTAATATATAATTATGAGAACATAATTATGAATATAAATAAGGTTACATGTTTAAGGATCCTATAATAGTGAGAAAACCCTAACATGAATAATACATGTGACATAGGGCTAATATGTGCACATAATCATATGTAATGAAATAATTAGATTATGTATCCTAATTCGGAATATAAGATCATTAACCTAATTTCAAAAAGATAAGACAAGTAATTATGGGAATATTCTAATGATCTAAGTCAAACCCAATGGACATAACTAGGGTTAATGATGATGAGAATCTAATGATGATACATGGTCTTGTCTTTATCAGGGTTTGACCAAGAGGATATAGTTGACATCAGGAATATGTGGTTTAAAATATCTCTTTGAAAGGTACACCATTACCTCTTACTTGGATTATTATATAATATGCTTGCATTATATGTGTAGTAAAATACTTGTCATATGATATTGGAAGAAATGATTGTTCTTGTATAATATCTTGCTTGATTTTCCATATTTATGGCTATGGACACTTGAAACATAATATTTTTGTTACATTATATGAAAGCACTAAACTCTTTGGTAGTACAGTGCTTGATAATGATCTCAAACTCTTTGGTAGTAGATCACATGTATAATGATCTCAAACTCTTTGGTAGTAGGTCATAAAGGCCTTAATGCATTCAACTCTCCGGTAGTAAATGCATGGATGATATAATGGAAAATGTACCTAAAATATGTGTTCTCTTTTGTTAATGAACATCTTTGTGCAAGTATATACTTTTTCTAATATTTGTTTATTGCTGCCAAGTATTAGTTTTATCTTATTGCCAAGCTTAGTAATGAGAATTATATTAAAGACACGTAAGCTACTCAACACAATATTCTTGAATATTGCACCGACGTGTACCACATGTAATCTCTGGTTTAGGTTGTGGACATATGATCTTAAAGATCCAGGATATTTGAGAGTTGTGTGGCAAGCTGATGTACAGGTGAATCTATTGTCTTAAGATCATGTTGTTTAGTGGTAGTACATGTATATGTATAAGTTTACCTTTAAATGTGTAATATCAAATGTTGTAACAATTCATGTTGTAATTATATGTTGAATGGTGAACATGTGTTGTATGATTTTATTATTGTTCATGTGCATGTGCTACTATTGTTTACTTCTGACTTCCTCTGATTTTCTTTTTCTTAGCCTAGTGTGTGGTGTTTAAATTGGGATTCTTGCTGAGGTGAGGGTTTCAATTTGGACGTCACACGTTAGATTAAGTTTTTGAAAATCCAGGGATGTCACAACTAGTATCACTATAATCTAGATCATCTTTGGTGGTGCCTTGTATATGGGTGGATAGAATCCATATCTCCCTATATACAGATTGTACCAAGAATAGGGTAGTAGATAAAGAGAAATCAAGTTGGGGATGAGTCCTTGACCATGAAGGTGTCCTTCTTGAATTTTCACCATAGTGACTTCTTTCTCAGTCTCATTAGGATCCTCTTTCAGGGATGCAACTTCTTCCTCCTTTTAATACCCATTGGTTTCTCCTATGGGACTTAAGGAGATTATTGATGTCTCTAGGGTTATTGGGTTTTCCCCAACATTCACAAATGGTGGACCCTAGTAGGGCCCCAATTCGAAAAGTTCTAGTGGGGACTTGTGAAAACCCCATATGTTGTATGGGAAGAATGGCACTAGAGATCCTATATATGCATCTCCTTGTCTGAGAAATCTTGGATAGTGCCACCCTCATGCATATTTTTAGTGTGGTATATGAGTAAAGGGAACATTACTCAATTGTTCAGTGTGTAAGCAGAGGACTCTCGTTTGAGATAGGAATCTCCTTTACTATTATGGTTCCTTTAAGCTATTCTCGTCATATGGTCTCCTTCTTACTGTGGATGACATCTCCATGGATGCTGATACATGTTGTTTTGCACACCAAAAACTAGGGTCTTAATCCTAGAGTTTAACCCTTCCTAGTATAGACAGGGCCAATCCACTGACAATTTTAAGATTGAAGCCCAACCCAAATCACTTTTAAACAAAATTGTAGAAAGTAAAATCTAGAGTTTCATGGTTTGTTGATTATACTAGAGCAATGAAGTAAAGTTACAGTGAAATAAAGTTATGCTAAGAACAAGTAAAAAGAATTTATGCTAAGGACAAAAGAAGAGTGTTTTGATTAGAATAATAAAAGAGAGTTATATAGGAACAAGAAGTAAATTACAAGAAAGAAAAAGTAAGGGATTGAAGGCAAGAGATGAAAAAATGAGATTGAATCAATAGGAAAAGATATCCAGGCCATGTTTTTTACCTCCATGGCCGACGTGGATTGAAATAATCCATATAACAAAACAAGATAGAAGTGGACATGTAAAAACATTCATGAATGAATTTATAAAATATAAACTCCCTATGGACCCATTGGTCTTGTCATCCATATTTCCTACTCTAGTCATCCCATTAAGGATCTTTCTGTAATCACATATAGATCCTTGTGTATTTGATTTGGTTGTTTCGAGCCTTGGTTTCTATGGTCACGTCCCCCAAGTCTAACCTACAATAAAAATGAGAGATCAAGTCGTTTAAACTGGTGATTATCCAAACCAAAAACCATCTACTGAATAGAATCATATAGGAATTTGATCTGATTACACTATGGACATGGGGATACTCCACACACCTCGATATGAGGAACTACTCACGATCCAGTAAAGGAAAAAGGAAAATGAAGGGAGGAAGGGAACAAGCCATAGACTAGAAAAAATGAAGAATCCCTAAGGGGATCTTAGCTAGTGACAATTAGATGGCTATCCACCTTAGTTCCTTATTACCAAAGAAGAACAAGAACAAAAGAAGAAGAAAGAGATCTTAAGGGCTAAAATCAACTTTATTGAAGAACTAAGAAATTACATATGGAAGAATTGAAATAACAATGCTCAAAAGTAAATTGTGAGTACAAAAAATAGGATCCCCTTATATGTGGAGTCCCCTTCTCTGTCAAGGTGACCTTGAAGGCGGGATAAAAAAAGAGGATTAGTAATTGTTGAAATGTGTTGTCTATGTGCTGCAAGCCAACTGTCTCACAAGCTGAACCAGCCAGTTTGCCTGTAAGATGGCATGGTTATTTTGGCAGGAGGTCCACCCTTAGTCAAAGGGTGGGGGAACCTTTGGTTGTTTAGTCTTCGTCATGAACTAATCCACAAACTGAGCATCTGATGGAGTAGGATGGTCGTTTGGAAATTAAATGTGCATGGACAAGGAAGAAACCCTAATATGTAGTGGTGGCATGTTTCTTACGGTGATAAAGTGGCATGAGATGGCCTTTTGGGATTCATGAGCCGATCATTTGGAGCTTCTGAGATGAGTGCATGAGTAAGTGGAATTCTCATTTGAGTTATGAAGTGTCAGGGTAGAATTAAGGACCAAAACGGTCATCTGGCTCTAAGATCTAAGTGAATTGACCATTTGGGCACAATGAGCCAATCAGTTTGTGAGCTCGGATGGCCATGATTCTGTCTCTGAAGGTAAAACCTACAAAAATGTAAAGGAAAAAGATAAGTATTTGCATATTTTATAGAAAAGTGGCCACTTGCAATTTATTCCAAAAAATTAGAAAAAAGAGATAAGTCTTAATCAAAAAGACTATGAAACATATATAAAAATAGATGAATATACATTCATCAAAATACCTCAGACATAAATCTTTGTTTGACATTAAGCAAAT
This sequence comes from Alisma plantago-aquatica, assembly GCA_963693085.1. Lineage (NCBI taxonomy): Eukaryota > Viridiplantae > Streptophyta > Magnoliopsida > Alismatales > Alismataceae > Alisma > Alisma plantago-aquatica. The sequence goes on along the minus strand of OY856411.1, from coordinate 1,186,246,912 downwards.
AAAAGTTTAAACAAATCCAATATGCACTAGCAATATGTCTATCATCGCCCTCATAGTCATCACTTTGTTCCTTACCTTCAAATTTGGCCAAGCAACCCAATCTCCTAGAATCACATTACACAAACTTCTATATTCCATATCAAAACATATTTCATGTCTTGTTTCTAAATCAAGACTTTGTAGGAAACAAGCTTCTTCCTACTTTTGCTTTGATACTCCCATTTTTCTTTCTTTGTGTGAGTCTTTTTGCCAAAATAGGATGAAGGAGGTGCAGAAGACAATGATCCCTCCTCTATTCGACTCAGTATATATTTATTCATGGACTTGTGTTTACATTGACCACAATTTTTTATGTTCTCTTTGGCATCTTTTGTAGTGTGCCCCTTTTAGAAATGTGGGGTATGGAAACACTGAGGTGGGGAACATGCCACCACAGACTTAAATTTTTGTCTGGAGGTGATTCTTTGCTTTTTCTTTGAGAGAGGAGGGAGGATTGTTCATGTACTTATAAACTCCAATTTTTTAGGAGTATCATTGCATCTGATAGATTTTTCCTATCACTCACAGTATACAAGATTTATAACAAGTTAAGCCATAGTTTATAAATAAAGAAAATTAATGTTTGGTTCTAATTGATTCCATACAACTTGCCAATGTTTCCAAGGAGTGATGCTAGTTTTGGGGTCCTAAGTGACATGGTGATTTCAGTCATGGAAATTTGTAAAAGTTTTTCAAGTAAGATTTACTGAATTCAATGGGGTACAATGATGGACATCTACTCATATCGGCCGACTAGATAAAGGCCAATATCTTTCAAATAAAGATAAAAAAAACAAAAAGGCCAATATCTTTCAAATAAATAACAAAACATAATGTGGAAAAGGGAAGATAGAGGGGTGGAATTGATACATACCACCCATCTCCACCGTGGACATAGAATTTTTCTCATCCCAAGAAAATACTAAACCCGAGAAGGAGGGTAGAAGATCACATTAATGGTGGATAATAAAGCGGTAAAGGAGTGGAGGAGGAGGAAGGGTTGTAGTGTTGACTTGATTAAATGCCTTAAAATCACTACATCGTCTTTGCTTAAGTGCCTGAAAAAGTATCCTAGATTGCTTGGCATACATCTATACTGAACACAAAAATTAGTACGGATAGGTTCCCATGGTTTGATATGTGACAAAGAATAGTCATGGGGAATCTTAATTGAATAATGATAGTTATTAGAAAAGGTAGAATTTTGATTCAAGTGTGAATTGCTGAGCATTCCACTATATAGGACACTAATGTCAATGGGTAGTAGGTTGAAAGGATGATAAGTGGAAAATTCATCAATGTAATTTATATGTGCTACTTGAGTTGCAATTGGAGGCAGGGTCTCATAAGGAGTTTGACGAGTATCATAGATTTGTGCCTCAAGGGGTGAAGGGGTTGAGAAGATAGGTATGGGATGAGGTAGGGGAAGGGGTTGTGGGACAAGGGGTTATTGAGTGGTGATGTTGGTCTTTGCCAAAATGGGGACAATGGGGGGAATTGGAAATCTTAATAGAGATGGCTCAGACAGCTTGGGCTTGAATAACAACTTGATTGTCTATCAAACAAATTCGGGTTTTGGTCACAGGTGGAAATTTAGATTTAAGGATGTGTTGCTGCATTTGATTGAATTGGTCCATGCATTCAAGGAAATTGACTTTTTCCTCTTGGTTATACTTCATGCTACTCCCAAAGGCTTAGAAATTGATGAGTTCTATTCCCACTCGTAGTGTGAGAAGTCCTACCTCAACATTGTTAAGTGCCTTGGCCGTGGAGAGGAATGGCCTACCTAATATGAGAGGGTAGTGACTGTCTTCTTCTATGTCAAGCACCACAAAGTCACATGGGATGAAGAATTTCCCGACCTTAATAGGCACATAATCAATAATTCCTATAGGTTTGATAATGGAGGAAATGCAAGTTGATTATTCATGCAAGTGGGTTGAGCATCGGTGAGACGGAGTCTCTCATACATGCTCAAGGGAACGATGGAGATTCTTGCTCCAAGATCGGCTAACCCTAATTGGTTGATAGAATAACCAAGAGTGAATGTGATACCAAAGGATTTTGGGTCTTTACTTTTGTGTGGGATTTGTCTTTGGATGATGTTTGACATGGTTCTATCCAACTTCATTGTTTCAATTTCTTTGGAGATATACTTGCAATTTAGTAGAGCCTTGAAAAATTTTGTCCACTCGGTCATCTGGGTCATGTAGTCTAAAAGTGGGATACCGAGACATAACTTCCTCATTGTTTATTTAAACTTGTTGAACCTAGAGTCCAACTGGGACATCTTCATCTGACTGACAAATGGTACACGTGGCATATACACAGGGGCCTCATCATGTGGAGCGGGTTCCATTAGCGGTTGAGGGACAACAACCTCATCATCTTTCCCTTGGTCAAAATCTATGAGGTGGGAAATTTCCTTTTATGGGTTGGTAAAACTAGATCTGGTAGTAACAACCTTAAGTTGTTCTATATTCTTAGAATTGGGTTCAGGTTGGCCAACAAAAGTGTCGGTTGGGGGTTTCTGTTGGGCAAATAATTGGGCCAACTGAGCGTCAGTTGCCTTTTTATGAGCTTGCTGGGAAAAGAGGATTTGATTCATGGAAAGGATGCATTGTTCAAGAGCAGCAATCCTATCACTATTAGAAATAGGAGTGGGGGCGTTCTATTGAGGTTGAGGTGGTGGTTAGTCCAAATGTTGGTATTTTTGCCCTTTGTAAGACCCATGGTTTTGACAATTTCCCCTATAATTCCTTTGAGTCTTAAAGTTCCTCTGATTGTTGTTGTTGGGAAAACCTGGTGGTGGATGATTGTTGGCCTAAGGGAAGGGCGGTCTCTGTTGGGGAGGAAGTTGAAAAGCATTTTATGCACCCAAGGGATTTCCATATTGGAACCCAGGGTGGTTTCTGGTTTGATTTGGGTTGGGATAGGCATGACCTGGTATGCTATGAAGGGAGTCAAGGTTCTCCACTTGGTTTCCAACCTCCTTTTGCATAGGAAAGATATGGATAGTGTAGGGTGGCATTATCATACCCTTAACATGTTCTACAAAGTGAGTCTGCAACCTTAACTTGTTGAGGTTTCTCTTTCCTCTCATAGGCATTAGAAGAGGATTCTAGATGGTCATGTTTCAAGGAAATATGTTTAAGGATTTTGGCAATATTTTTGATATCGGAGTTCTCCTCAGTCTTAGCCACCTTGAGGAATCCACCAGTTCCTTGTCAAGCTTGCATTTGATAACACCCTAGGTTGAAACTTGATGTTTCTTCCTGGTGAGGAATCAAGAGTTTTTTTTGTGTCATTGTCCACACTGCGATAAAAGATTTTGATCAATTGAGCTTCAGAAATGTCATGGTGTGGACATCTAAGGATGAGTTCTTGAAACCTTTCCCAACCTTCCCCTAGGATCTCACTTGGGACCATAGAAAAGAGAGTGATTGTCCCTTGATTTCATAGGTGAGAGAATGGGATAGTATTTCTATAGAAATTTGAATTGAAGCATATCCTAAGTAGTGATGTGTTCTCTTCCTTCCAAAGCATTATACTAACTACTAGCTTGGCCAACAAGGGAATATTTGAACCAACAAAGTCGGATGGCATCCTCATAAATGCCTGGGATCTTGGTTAAAGAATATAAATCTGAAAATCTTTGGAGATGGTCTTGGAAACTTTCACCCTTGTTGCTAGAGAAAGGATTGGTCTACAGTATAGCGATCCATTGAGGGATCTCAAACTTTGGGGCCGTAATATCAGGTGGCGCAATAGGATGTTGTGCATAGGCAATTTTGGGGACCGATAATTCCTTTAATTGTTTTTGTCTTTCTGCCTCCCTCTAAATGGCTTCTACAGCCACTTATTTGACCATGTATGTAGCACATAAAGTGACTTCTTGAGCCATATGCTTGGCCATCATGACCTCCCTTTGAGAAGTAAGTGCTTGCTCAATCTTACGGGTTACTTCCTCCTTGTCTATGCTAAAATGATTTTGTCAGTTTAAATGATGGTATGTTCTTTCTATTTCCGGATCAAAAATTAGTGGCACGGAATCGACATTTTGCAAGTGTTGCATGCACAGTTATAATTTGAACATATATAATAGATTGAAGAAAAAATGTATTTTTGTAATGGAAACTCAGCAGAAAGAGGAGTAGTGCTTAAGAATGGCATTTGAAAGGTATACAAGAAAAAAAAAATTATTCAAACATTTTTGGGGTTCGAAAAACAATCCATTGTCCCCAAAAACTGCACCTTTTTGATATGTGTCATTTCGCACACCAAAAACTAGGGTCTTAATCCTAGAGTTTAAACCTTCCTAGTATAGAAAGAGTCGATCTACATATAACATTTTTAATATTGTAGCCCAACCCAAATTACTTTTAAAAAAGATTGTAGAAAGTATAATTCAGAGTTTGATGGTTTGTTGATTAAAGTCGAGAAATGAAATAAAATTATGCTAAAAACAAGTAAAAAGAATTTATGCTAAGGAAAAAAGAAAAGATTTTTGGTTAGAACAATGAAATAGAGTTATTTAAGAATAAGAAGTCAATTGTAAGTAAGAACATGAGACAGTTATCTAAGAATAAGAAGTCAATTGCAAGTAAGAACAAGAGGCGATTAAAGGAAAGCAATAAAGAAATGGTATTGAATCAATGACAAAAGATATTGCGGTTGTGGGTTTTACCACCATAGTTAACATGAAAAAAGTTCAAAAGAATCCATATGACGAAACAAGATAGAAGCAGGCATGTAAAACATTTGTGAATAAATTTACAAAAGACCAGCTCCCTAGGGACCCATATCTTATGGCGTCCATAGTTCCTAGTCCCATCATCCCAATAAGGATCTTTCTGCAGTCACATCTAGATCCTTATGTATTTGATTTGGTTGTTCTAAGCCTTGGGTTCCTCATTCACAATCCCCTAGACTAACCTATGATAAAAATGAGAGATCAAGCCATTTAAGCTAGTGATTATACAAATAAAAAACCATCTACTCAATAGAATCATATAGGAATTCAATCTGATTACATTATGGCCATGGAGCTGCTCCCCAGGCCTAGATATGAGGAACTACTCACGATCCATTAATATAAAAAGGGAAACGACGGAAGGAAGGGAGAAAGTCATAGACTAGAAAAAATGCAGAATCCCCAAGGGGATATTAGCTATTATTCCCCCTTAGTTCATTTCTCCCAAATAAAAACAAAAACAAAAGAACGACAAAGAGATCATGAGAACAAAATCCAACTTTATTGAAGAACTAAGAAATTAAACATGCAAGAAATGAAATGACAATGCTCAAATGTAAATTGTGAGTACAAAAAGTAGGATCCCCTTCTTTGTGGAGCCCCCCCTCCTTTTATAGGGTAGGAGGGGCAGAAACCCTAAAGGGTGGAGAGGAAAAGAGGATTGGTGAATTCTAAAATGTGTTATATGTGTGCTATGAGCCTATCATCTCGCAATTTGAACCAATCGGTTGGCCGATGAGATGGCATGGCTATTTTGGTAACAGGTCAAACCCTAGCGAAAGGGTGGTGGCGCCTTTGACTAGTCAGTCTTGGTCACCATGTAATCCATAAACTGACCATCTAATGGAGTACGATGGTTGTTTGGCAATTAAAATGAGTGACTAAGGGAGAAACCCTATTATGTAGTGGTGGTGTGTTCCTTACGGTGAGTTGGTCATGAAGCATCCTAAGATGGCTATTTGGGATTCATGAGCTTATCTTTTTTGAGATGATCGCCTAAGTAAGTGGAATTCTTGTTTGAGTTCTCAAGTGTAGGGTGGAAGTGAGGACCAAATCAGTCATCTAGCTCTGAGATCTAGGTGAATTGACCAATTGGCATAGCAAGCTGATTGGTTTATGCTCTTGGATGGCCATGATTTTGTCTCTAAAGGTAAGACCTAGAGAAATGTAAAGGAAAATGATAAGTATTTGCATATTTGCTCAAAAAGTGGCCAATTGCAACTTTTTATAGAAAATAGTAAAAAGATATAAGCCTCAGTCAAAAAGACTATGAATGATATAAAAAATTATATGAATATACATTCATTAGGTACCACTACCAAATTGATGGTCATCACCATTGTTTCTGGCCATCTTGGTTGATTGTCAGTGAAATTGGATGAAGTACGAGCTCCTTGACCTTCTCTTAACATTTGTTTCTCAACAATAGAAGGATTTAAAAGTATATTTAGCATTATATGAAAAGATTATCTATGTTTGGGGACAAATCTTGCCTCATGCATCATATTAGTCTAACAATGCAGTAGACTTCTATTTTTGCCTTGGAAGTTCATTAAAAGGATTTTATGTTTGCAATCTTCTCATACCAAAAGACACCTGTAGTAGTCTACATTCATTTATTTTTTATTTTTAGGTGACAACAAATTCCCCAAGTTTAGTGAGATTGAAGAGTTCATTAACTTTTGGCGTGAGATGTTCTTGTCAATGGCATGGGGGAAATGAAAAGTAAGATGGTGGCCATGATGCTCCTTAAGGAAGTGCTCCTAAGGAATTATTCAAAATATGATGGAAGGTGGAAATTCATGTGGTTTAACAAGAGTAATCTAGCCCTCATTTGGATTCAATCACTATTTTTCCTAGGGATCCCTCATCCAGTGTGGTTTCCAAACTAAAACCCTTGGCAACATCCATGACACCCTAGTTTCCTCCTAATTTGTGGATTTTCTTTTAGGGGTCTTGACCTTCAGAAATAACATGTGTTTAGCAAAAAGGGAACCTTAAATTTGCCTCTACCAACTGATTATGGGGTAGAATATGGGTTGTGGTTTAGTTTTAGGTCATAGTCCACACCATGAATGTGGGCATGAAGGGACCTAAGTGGTCTAGTTTTAGATCATGGTCTAGGACCCTTGATGTCAGCATTAAAGGAGCTAGGCGGTCTTATTTTGGTCAAAACCCAGGACCCTAGATGTGAGAATGAAAGGAGCTATCTAGTCTAGTTTGAGATCATATTCCATGACCCTAGATGTAGTGGACTCACCAGTGACTAGTGACATCTCATTCAACGTCAAATAACTTTCTTTCTTGGTTGGGCTTCAAGGGCAGGACTCTCTTTTTTGGAAAAAAAAAGGTGAATTTCTTTTCAAATATGGTTTAGCATGTAGAATTCTTTTTTTTCCAACATTATCACGCTTTTAAACAATTATTTATTTTTAAGAAATCTTTGGTTTGTGAAAAATTAATTTGATTCTCTATGTACATGTTTGTTTATCTTTGAAAAGAATTTTTAATTTGAAATTGTTAATATTTATAGGATTTCCTGATTTGAGATTGTTAATCTTTAAAAAGATTATTTAATTTGAGAGCATTCACCTTTTAAAAATATAGTTTGACTTAGGAATGTTAGTATTCAAAAATGATTGTTTGATTTCATATTGTTAATGTTTACAAAACTATTTTTTATTTGAAATTGCTAATCTTTCAAAAAGTTTTTTTAGATATTTTAACCTTTCAAAAGATTGTTCGACTTGAGATTGTTAAACTTTTAAAAATATTATTTGATTGATATATTTAATCTTTAAAAAGATTATTGAATCCACACATGAAAGGGGTTACAAAAATCTCAAGTAGTCCTAGAAGCCAAATAGGTAATATTTATAGGAAGTAAATGATCCTCCCATTTTATCCCATGAGTTTAGATCGACATTAGATCCTCACTCAAACATGACATATGTAGGAGTGGTTGTTCCTTATCGTCTCTACGGATAGATGGAATTTATCAAGGGGTAACCCGAGTTCAGTGGATAAGGGTTTTGCTCCAAATACACCTCGTGACTACGATGTCTATAACTAATCATGAGTCATGAGAGAGTGGTATTCTTTAAATGCATTTGTTACTATCATCCCACTTCATGTTCAGGTATCTAACATGAATTTGGAACCCCTTCCATGACACGTAGGTTTATGGGAGGGTAAAGTGCAAGCTTGGGTTTTAGCATTTTTTAGAAGCAAACCCAAAAAGCATGGAGGTCATTCACGTGTAGATAAAGGAATAAAAACAATATTTCTCAAAAAGGATCAAGTCTTATTTCCTATATTTGTTATTCATCTTGTCTCTTTATTCTTAATATATTTTTTGGTTATTTTTTACAAAAATAAAAAGGAAGGAAAGCATGCGTGAAACCCTAGAAAGGAAGCACTCCCCAAATCCTAAAATGACAAAACAAGAAAAGAAAAATAAAAATAAAATAACAAAAATGAAGAAAACAACTTAGCATAGTGAGAGGGGCCTCGATCGGGTTAGTGGACACCTTGATTCATGAGCCAAAGGAAGCTAGATTGGAAGGATTCACCATCTAGCCCCATCCTGAAGCAGCTAAAAAACAATAAATAGGAAAATATAGGGAAAACTAGAAGGTATAGATGAGGGGGGAAATGTCATAATCGTGAATACACTCATTTTTTGCAAAAATATAGCTGGAATATTGATTCCATCATCTTAGCATCCCCACAAAATTGCCATTCTATTGTGCCATGCCTAAAGGAAGATATGAACATGGGAAAACTTTATCTTCTTGGGAGTGAAATATTGTTAGTCAGTTACATGGAATATAAAAGATAGGTGTTCAGATTTATCATCACATTTAATATGAAAAACCATTAAAACATCATACTAGCCATGGTATAAAACTAAGTTGTCATTTGAATCAGATAGATAACCAAATATAAAACAAAACCTGAAGAAATCAGGTTTGATGGTCTTATTAAGAGTGATGAAGGACTAGAAACCCCATCTCACCTAGTAAAACATTATTTAAAATCTTTGAGGTTTTTCAAAAGAAAGATAGCGACTCAAGATGGAAAAAATAAAAGAAAAGAAATAGTAAAAAAAATTGTGGGTTTGATTTTGGGGTTGGTGATGTTCGTTCCCTTCCCATCATAGACCTAAGAAACCTATTTTTAAGGTAAGTTGGGGTCCTAATGTCCTCAGGTCCTCCCACTGAGGAGATCCCTCATGGGTGATTAATACTTATGCATAGGATTAGAGCATGCTTAGTAGATGTATAATGATAAAGTCTGGTTTTTAGGTAATATAGATGGCATGAGGGACATTTATTGGCAAAAAATTTGGGTTTGGGGTTCACATTAAACCTTCAAGAAGAGGCGGTTGATCCGCAAAATGTGCCACATCTATGGGAAGTCAGGATCGAGGTATTGCTAGACTGCACATGGAAGAAATCTTAGATCCTCTGAGTGTCCCAATTGATTGAAAATGGGTTTCTAGATTTCCAAGTAATTACAAAAATGTTTTAGAGAAAATCAAAGAAAATTGCAGAGAAATATATTTGACATTATCTCACATATTTATCATGGAAAATAGTTTAATATCTTTGGGAAAAATGAATATTATTATTTTATATATTTCAAATGGGCAATTTCTGAGAAAGAACTTGAACAAACAAGAATTAAGGGAGAAATTGTAGTTTTGGTCTAAACAGAAGTTTCTTCCCAGAAATCCCCAATTTGGGTGAAGTGGGGTAAAATAGGTGATATAAATATGTAGAAAAATATGAGAAATAGGTGGAATGTGGAATGGACTCCAACATTAGCCATTGAGTATGCATTAATCATAAATATCTACTATGTCAGAAAAAAATTGGTGATAATAACTATGTTATTTGCTTAGCATATCCACCTTTTCTCAATGATTCATGAGCTAGTGAGAGAATTAAACATGTATGGATGTAAGAATTAAAGAAATGGTGAGAGTCACTTTTGTGGCTTATTAACCTCGAATTGACTTTAAGAAGTCTAGAGGAATGAATGATTGGTTAGATACATCTAAGTGCCTCTGTAGGAGGCTACCCTTGTGCTTGGGAAATCATTCATGCATGTTATTCTTTTATGAAAGACTATTTCATTAATCCATACTTATAGGGAAAATATGTTACTTGTTCTTTCCACCCTCCACAAGGTATATCATAACATATTTGACAATTTTTACTTTTTTGGCCTTTGTTGACAAAAAAATGGGGGTCAGACTTTGCTCAAGATTGGAGTTCTCACTCTTTATCTTGAAACTTACCTTGACAAGGGAGAACTATTGACACTTGATTTTTACTCACTCAGTAGATATTCATGATTCATGTTAATCTACTATTCAATCTAAACGCCCACACTCGTTTCCGTCCTCGAGACTCTTTACCGATATGTTCCAATGCTTTCCTTGGAATGTTTCCATCCTCGAGACTCTTTACCGATATGTTCCAACGCTTTCCTTGGAATCACCCAACGCTTTTTATCCATCCGTTTTTAGGTTTGCTAGGTCTACATCCATTCAATCCTGTTGCCGTAAGAAATACAACCGGAGGAAAAAAGATGACGCCTCCGATTACCCGGAACTCGACAATAATAACCGTTCACCTTCTACTCGACAGCAATAACGCTTGCACGTTCATCCGCTTCTGCGGCAACATATTGGCCAGCGGCTTGTCCAACGTCTGGCGAAGGTTTTGGCGATCCACGTCGGTGCTTGTCATCGACAAGTCGACCATCTTATAAGAGGAAAATCACTGCCGTAGCATTACTTGATGCCGAGGAGGGAGGGCCATCAATGTAGCTGGGACAGCGTGAGGCAGCAACATGAGGCCGAACTCAAGCAAGAAAATCGTTGCCAAGTTCATCCGTGATGGTTCTGCACACAACACGGTCAAAGGTTTCATCATTGGCGCCAATTACTTTTGCATCTTAATTTACTATATGTCGTTAATTGTTGTCTCGTTCATTATGTCCGCCACATACTTCAGTCACCTGATAATGCGGACGGAGGAAGTCAATTTGCATACCTGCCTCGTGGCACGACTGACATATATGGAATAGCCTCTCGATGTTTAATGATGCATTCATGAATCCACTCTTCCTACTCCGACGTAACTTCACTACTTCCTCAGGAGAAGCTCAAGATCACATCCTCCGGGAGTCCCCGACGTTCCAAAGGATAGTCGTCGTTCAATGGGTGTTGGTGGTGGCTGAGCTCCCATCAAGGGTTGTTACAGTCGACCAACTAGAGGCCTGCTGTAGAGCTTCAGGACCGGCTAGCATTGAGGACGCGCGGACAAGGTTCGAGCTGTCGTTCTTTAGTAGTTTAGATCATATGTCGCATTTCTCTTACAAGGCGTCATCATGAATAATATAGCATCTCCTGTTTACTATAACAAATGCTTTACAGCTCCTTGAGCGAGGCATAACAAAAAACGTCAATTTCATTTCTTATTTAATTCGATTTTCATTTCTTGAAGGATTCGATCAGGGTCATCATACTCATCAATGAGGCAACCCCCTCCATTCTTATCGGATACCCATTGTGAATGGTTGGTCCACTACTCTTCTTCAAATCTATGTGGTTTAACATACAACATAAATGTGTCTCTCTTATCTTTTTTCCTTTTCATGTTGTGAGACTTCTTTTGTACATACTTCTTTATGCTACAGATATATAAATTTGTGTTTTGAACTATATATAAATTGGGTGAGGGTGAAAGTTCCAGTAACTGATTGCATGAAAATTTTATACACTTCTTAATTAGTTAATCATTTAATAATGTAATAAACCATATATAGATATGAAGAATATGTTGTGAATGAAATGCGGTTTGTGTTATTAACCTACCATTTTACATTCTAAGAAATTTGGTAGAAATTTTGTATGAATTATAGATGCAGTTGTTCACTATTAAAATTTCTGTTTATAGATTTTTTTATGATAGAAGTTATACGAATCAAGGTTTAATAATTATCAAATAGTGTGAAAGTGATTACAACTCATTTGTAGCTATTCTCAATTAGTATTGTTGTGTTCGGCAAAGCACGGGCAGCTTGAAAATATGTGCGGGTAGGTCTATCACTGACATGCCTAACACCGGTTTGATTTGCCGCTGAGAAATCATTTCGTAAACACAAACTCCTTCGTAATTCCAGCGGCCCGTTCAATTCCACCACGTCATTTTGACGCAGTGCAAAGCGATCAATCCTGCTGCTTTGCCAAACACTGCTTATAGCTGAGGTTTTGAAAGAATACCCTATTCCTTTGGGATGTCGGTATTATAGGAGGCCTCCTATAGAAATTCTATAGGACACCAATCAATCCTTGACACATGGACACTTCCCCATCATCATCCAAAAAACAAACGGAATTAAATCCAACACTAGACCACACTCACATATTTTTCTAGCGAACACGTAATGTATTTAATTTTTGGGGAAATTTAATACTTGTCTACCAATTAGCAATAATCATATTGTAAACTGCAATCTATTTATTTATATTATGTATCAGAAATATCTTTTGGATAAGTAAAAAATAGATATAATTAAAAAAGTTAGGCATGGATATGTTTGTCATAAACCAAGGAGTTTGGCATGTATATTTTTGCCATTTATCGGTATAACTATATACGAGTATGTGTATGCATTCTTCCATGTGTATAAATACTTTTGCGTATATATAAACTGGTATAACACAATATTTTTTTTGTGGACATATTTAAATACTTGCCACGTTTACACATAACATAGTATTGTGATATGAATCATTTTTATTTATTGGGTAAAATTATACTTATTTATACTTTTACATGTGAGATGTCTTAATCGAACTACATACCGATGTCCTTTTTTTACATGCGTACATGTAACGCATCAAAATCAAACTACATATGTATCTACAAATAAATTTCTTATTTACCATATCAATAAATATAGAATTTTGATATTAATATTAGATGCTTTATATTTTCTACATAATTTGATGTTTTATACTATTCCACTTTAATAGTGTATTTTATATCTAAATATAGAATTATATAAAAATCTTTATCTAGATATATTAATATTTGATGCTTTATATTTTTTTGTATATTTTTATGTTTTATACTATTTCACTTTCTATACATTACTTTTATATAGGTATATTTGTATCTGGTTGTGTTGCTTAAAAAATTGTATATTCATATGTAATTCAATTCTGATGCCTCACAAGTACAAATTAAAAAAAATATTTTAACTAGATATATAAATAATATTACATAAAACAATATCATAGTTATATACATTAGATAAAATATTTATTTACACATTGATGTGTAATTCGATTATGATAGTTCACATGTATGTATTTATAATTAAATTTTATATTTAGATATGATAAAAAAAATGTACGTATGTGTAATAAAAATATTACAACTATATATAGCAAATAAAAAATATATTGATATATAGTTTGATTATGATACCTCAAATGTATGTGAGTAATGCAGAAGATTACTATTAGATAATGTGAATTAAAAATGTTACACAAAAGTATTGCAATTATACGGTAAATAAGAAATTTAGTTGTAGATACTTATGTAGTTCCATTTCGATACCCTACATGTACGTATGTAAAAAATGTCATTGATATGTATTTCGATTAGGATATCTAACATGTATAAGTATAAAAAAAATATAATTATACCCTAAATAAAAAAAATTATACACATTATGTTAAATTTAAAGACGACAAGTATTTAGGTATGTACATGGAAAAGATATATTGTGTTGTACTAGTTTAGATATACGCACAAGTATTTATGTGCATGAACGAATACATACACATACTCATATATAGTTAATTATGTCATTCTGTATTGTACCGGTTTATATGAAAAATATACATACCGAACTCCTTTAATTATATTCATTTTGTACTTTTCCAAAAGTTATTGCCGATACATAAAACAAATAAAAAGATTGCAGTTCAAAATGCAATTATTGTTAATTTAAGGACAAGTATTAAATTTATCAAAAATTAAATATATTACATGCTCTCTCGGCAAACAGGTGAGTGAGATTTAGCGTCTGATTTAATTCTTTTTGTTTTTAGATGGTGGTGGGGGAGTGCCCATTTGTAAAGACTTGATTGGTGTCCTATAGAATTTCTATAGGAGGCCTCCTATAGTATCGGCGTCCTTTCTTTTGTACCAGTATTTATAAGTAGCACTTATTCAAACTTTTTGTAGGAACGTTCAGCGGTTTCGATCATAAGCAGCTGGATAAATTTAATCCAAGGTACATCCTTAAGTGATATGATATTTATTTTTGTTTTATAACAATCTTATGTCAAAATAGTTAATTGTAAAATTCTTATATGTATTAATCATGTTATAATTATGATTGATAATTTTTGCGGTTCATATATCTACGTGAGTATCTACAATCCATTTGTTTTCCCTCAAAATGATGGTGTCATGTTCACTAAAAGATCTATGGTCATAAAATAGGAGAGACCAAAAATGATGTGGTAAGGTTTTGGTCGTTATTTACCTCACCCACCCACATCTTCCCCTACGTCATGTTAGTTTCTAATATGCTTTTCATAGCCTCTTCCTTCACCATTGATCATAATCTTCTACTTCCTACTTTTCGGAAAAGAAACGTACCACCACACTAATTGGTAGTCATGTTCCAATAGTTATGACTTATTCATTTCCTTCATAAACTTCTAGCCAATAAGACTACTAGAATTTATAATCTCGACATCGTCCTATACTGTTACAACACATCCTTTTCTCATATTTCATTTTTTATTATTATATTTCTTTCTACGCATCTCAATGGTTCACACCACCTAAGGCACTCTACTCTAACACATAATTTCACACACACTCTCTCCCTCTCTCTCTCTTCTCACACATTATTCAAAACACGCAATGTGTGTTTATTCTCTCCATTATGTAATTCTCAATTTCCCATGTTAGTCACTAAATATGATGTTCATCAATATTTGTTTATCAAATTATTCCTACCCAAGATATGTTTTTACAATGTTATCATAATGTATCCTCTTTTTTCACTTATTTTCCATGTACCTTTAAACAAATTTAGAAACCAATATTTTTCAATTGAGCATCGAAAATAATTGTAATAGTTAAATATCTTGAGAGACATCCCTCCTAAATAAATGACATCAATATAATGTGAAGACGAGAAAATAAGATATGTACATACAAAACAACACTATGGTTAGGGGTATGAATAATGGTGAAAGAGAATATAAAAGATGCCCAAGTCATCGTGTCCTCCCATCATTATGTCACTTTCACTTCTTTCGATAATATGTCCTATCATATTAAAACACAATTCCTTGTCCCTCTGCTCTATGTCATTACTTCTTTGTTCATTAATTTTTATCCAAGCTAACAAGAAAACATATGAGCAAATTAATGGACAGTCGCATTCCATTTCCACCACTGCTTTGATATATTCATAATTTATACAATTTTACAAAAAAATTGATTGCACGATGTAAATTGTTCATAATATATAGTCCAAGTACTAGGATCATGCTCCCTTGACTTTGCATAATAATTGATTACGGAGTTGATATTCTTAGGTAAGATTTTCTTATATTGATTTAATCATCTTAGTTCACTTCACTATAACATTTTTCTTTTTTCAAAAATATATCTCTTGATCTCTTGTTTATGTTTCATAATTTCAACAAAAATACCCACCTTCTATTTTCATCCTCTTCCAAGAGGCCAACCAAAAGATAGAACATTCTACAAACTAATTATGATATTATTATATGTTCAAATCCCTTAAAATAATTCTAGACATATTACAGTGATGCGTAGAGTCTTACATGAATAAATAAGATCCTTAAATTTGTACACATTTCAAACATGCTTCTTTACCATGTTTATCTATTTTATTTTTTTTGTCTTATTTTTATGTCATTCTGTTACTACCTTAAATAAAATATCTTGTGCAAGTATAAATCCACAGGAAATTTGAATGGGTACCAAAAAGAAGTGTCAAGGTGGATGACATTCAGGACATATAGTGGCAACAAGCCCACTATAGAGGTGCAACGTAGATTACATGTGGGGAAAAAGTCATGATTCGCAAGAATGACAATAATGAGGTAACAATTTTACTAAAAGCAAGCATCATGAAAAGAACCAATGACCTTTGGATATTTATTTTATGTCTTAACTTTTAGGTATAGTTTTCTATAACTTATTGACACATTTCTATTCTTGAAGATATCATATTTGAGTTGTATATGAAATGTTTCTTAAGTGTTAATGAATGACATTATTATTTCTAATCCAACTAGCTTTAATAAATTATGATTTGTGTATCGATTCCCCTACATTGGTTGGTCAATGCACATGTTATAAACAATTGAATTTTGAATAAACCAAATAAGCTTGATTTTAGGATCAAAACTCAACATTTGGTATGTATAATATCAAGTATAACTCTTTGAAATATATTTTTCTTCCATAATATTTGCATGAAAATTAATTAAAATACTTCCACTTCTCCAACATAAACAAAATTTTCACATTCTATTTATGTGCCAATTTCTTTAGGAAATCCCACTCTTTAAAGACATATTATATGCAATAACTACTATTACATAATAATTGGACAAACCAATTTGAAGTTGTATTGCAACACTTAAGATAATAGAATGTTTACTCACAGAATATTAAATTTATACTTGTAAAAAAAATCAATCTTGTTATTAGTGCTCATGCTCAATAATCAATAAATTAATGATATATGTTCATCATCATGTAGGACTCAATTGTTTTCTCTTTATTTTTCATAAGCCTACTTATTAGTATAAATTTGTTGTCAATCTTCCATGCATGTAGCTAAATTGGTCATCTGATATCCACATTATAGACACTAGCCTTTTCTAAATAATCTACTCCTAAATATTAATGGTTGTGATCCTCTCAATTGTACCACTACAAATTTTAATATC